>SJYX01002007.1:226208-255443 GCA_006410675.1 Oreotragus oreotragus
GAGAAGGAACTTGTCAAAGTCACATGGCCAGAAAACAGCAGAGTTAGATGTGAACCGAGACCTACCCAAGACAGAGGTAGATGCTGTTAACTGCTTTGCATATTTACACCCCACTTTGTGGGGGCAGGGGCGGAGTTAGAATCAAGGTGGCTGTGGGCTTCAGACAGACTGAGCAGGGATCCTTGCTTCACCGCTTAGCAGCCACAAGGGCTCAGGTGGACAGTTCCCTGAGCCCCAGTTTCCTTCTCTGTAAAGTGCGCTGATAAAGCCAGGGTCACACACAGTTCCTGGGGGGAAATGGATGCTGACTGGGACCTGTGAAGCACCCAGCAGGTCCTCTGGGGTGCATTTCCTCCCTGGGGAGTGCGGTGGGGGCTGCGGTGGCCTCTCCACCTGCACCTGCAGCTCTCGCTCTCGCCTCTTGTCTTCCGGCCACAAAGCCCACTGCGCTAGCACTGCTGTGGGCTTTTGGGGCTTTGCTGTTACTACAGCCACCTGTTAAAAGAAAAATGCGGCCTGGTCGGGAAGAGCCCTCCGGCCTTACCCTTTACAATGCACGTGGCAGTTGGGAGGGAGGGGAAGAGAGAGATTGGGTTTCCTTCAAGCCTTGTGTTTCACAGAGGAAGAAGCAAGGGCCAGAGAGGGGAGGTGTGGTGTCCAGGGTCGCACAGCGAGGCTGGGCAGGGCAGGCAGGGCAGACAGTCTCCCCAGTTCTACGTCTGACCTCAGGGTGAGCGTGGCCTGCATGGGAAAGGCCTCTGGGAACGGAAGAAGCTTGTCCACCTGCCCTGTTGACCTGGGGGATGCCCCTGGGCTGGAAAAGGGTAGGACTGTGGCCTGGATTTGGACAGGGGAGAAGAATAGGCCAGGGCAGACAAGGTGAGGCTCAAGCCTATATTTGTAGAGGCTGGGGGCCATCTCACCCATTCCTTAGGTTCTGAGGCCGCAGAGGAGCAAGGTCAGGGGAGAGATAGCCTCTGGGGCTCTCAAGGGAGTTGCTTCTCTGTGCTTTAGTTTCCCCATCTTTAAAACGGAAATCATATTTGTATCCACCCTACATAAAACACCAGGTGCAGGCCTGGGTGAGCGGGCAGGCCGATGCTAGCTGCTATTGATCACCCTCATCATGGTTATTAATCATCCTGTTTAGATTTGACCAGCACTGACTCAGCACGGATATGCAGGATGAACAGAGTATGATATGGTGGTTAGACCTCCCTCTTTAGAATCAAACAGCTTCCGGGTGTGGCACTCATTAGACTGTGCCCTAGGGCAAGTTATTAAATCTCACTGAGCCTCAGTCTTCTTATCTATAAAATGGGGGTAACCTTGCTGAGTTCCTAGGCTATTGCCCTATAGGTTTACTTGACCCCTGGCTGAGGAGACACCTTGCTGTTTGTGAAACCCCCTAGGGAAGTTCACAGAGGCCCAGGGAGCTCAGCTGGGCCCTGAGTCAGCCAGAGGCGCTGAGGGATGGCCCTTTTTGCTCTGTACCTCGGACCTACAGGTGCAGATGGGGCTGAGCCCAGGGGACTTCTTGGAGGAGGTGTGGTTGAAACAATGGCAGCCCTGAGGCTGCTCTGTCTCCTGACATCACCCCAAAAGTTGTCTGAGAGGCTGTGGTGGCATGAGGGCACTGACCCCTGGTGTTGCCCAACTCAGTGCCGAGAGTGGGGCTAAGAAGGATCATGGGCACCTGTGGCTCCTCCTGGGTCTGACTGCAGTGCCCAGGTCCTGGGGGCTGGTCAAGCCACCCTGGCTACTCTGCCCCATCTGGGTTCTCTGCCAGGCCCAAGGTGGGTAGGTCAGCCCTTCCTTGCTGCAGAGAGAGGACCCAGCACTGCTGACCCAGGACAGGGAGAGGAAGAAACAATAAGTTGTTTAGCACCTACTGGGCACCTCCTGCTGTGCGGGGCTCCTGTCTCTTATACACATCTGGCGGGGGGCGGGGCCCGGACGGCGGGGGCGGGGCCGGGCCCCGTTAAGAGGAGCGTGGCGGGCCGCGGTCACTGCGGGCCCCCGGAGAAGCGGACCGGCCATCGACCCATCGGGGACCACCGATCTTCCTTCGGCAGAGCGAGCAGCGCTGGGGCGCACGCTTGGCACCATGGCCCAGACGCCAGCTTTCGACAAGCCCAAAGTGAGCGCGGGCGGGGGCTCGGGTTCCGGGGTCCGGCTCCTTGTCTGGCTGGAGGGCTTGGGGGCATCCACTGCCCCGGGGAGCAAATGGGGCAGCTGCAGGCGCCTTCTTCCTTCAGCTCAGGTCCTTGCCCGCCTCCAGGCCGGTTAATGAGAGACAGTGAGACAGGAAGGGTCCTGAATCTGGAGGCGCCCCTGGCTGGCCTCCAAGTTCTGCTTCTGCCTCTGATTTGGCCCATCTGGGTCTCAGTTTCAATGTCTGTCAAATGGGTATCCTAGCAATGCTTGTGCTGAGCAGCCTAGGCAGGTGGCTTAACCTCTCTGAACCTTGGCTGTCAAATGGGCCCCGTATCTAAACCCACAGGCACCTAGTGTGAAGGACACATGAGGGCAGGGTGAAGGGAAACAGCTTTACTCCAACACCATGACTGTTTTGTGCACACCAAGGAACCCTGGTTTGTGGATGTGCCTGTGAGAGCAGTGGGCCGTGCCAGAAAGGGTAAGGAGGGGAGCAGGGAACCCCTCTCCCCACTTTAGAGGGGCTGGATGGGCCTTAGGCCTTGGGCCCCCATAGAGTTCACTCTGGGCCGAGTCATGGCCACTAGCCACCAAGGGATAAATTCCTTGTCCCTTCTCCCACCAGCTGTGGTGTCTTGGGAATGGTGGGGTCAGGGAGGGTCCGGGCCCACTTGGCAGGCTTGGGAGCACTGAGAGAGTCCAGGGAAAGGAGCCCAGGAGTCTGTCCAGCAGAGTGAATCAGCTCGTAGGGTTTGAGATGGGTTGGGTGGGGTCAGAGGAAGGAGCGAGCTGCAATCAGCCTCAACTTGCCTCTCTGAGAAATAGGTGTGAGTGGTGATGGCAGGTATCGCTAAAGCATAGGTGAGAATCCTGAGTGTGGAGGGGAAGGGGAGGGGGGACTCTGACGAGGTAAGGCCTGGTCCCCACTTCCGATGCCCCCACCAGAGGGCAAATGCCTCTGCTGCTCCCTGCCAGGTGTTACAGGCACTGAGGCTGAACGTCTGGCATCCGCATGCCTCCTTCACAGCTCACCTGGATGCCCCATGTCCCATCATTAGTGTTTTGTTCCTTTGGAGGCTCCCCCGGCTTTTGTCCTTTTTTTTTTTTGGCTGTGCACGCAGCATGCTGGGTCTTGGTTCCCAGATCAGGGATGGAGCCCATGCCTCCTGCAGTGGAGTGCATTGTCTTAACCATTGGACCCCCGGGGAAGTTCCCTGGCAGGATCTTGGTGAAAGCATGGAGCCAGACCACTGGAGTGCCAGGGAATTCCCTGTTTTCAATGCTCTGGGAGCCCCCCTGCCTTTGGGCTGGGGAGCCATCTTACCCTGATATGCATCGCAAGGCAGAAGACAAAACCTCTTGACTGGGAGAGAAATGGGGGTTATGGAGAGAGGTAACAGATGACCCTACGGTAGAACTTGCTATATGCACCAACACCTCCAACACCTCTGTAACAGCCCTGTAAGGGAGGGACTATTATCATGCCCATTATTTGGGCCTCTCCCAATCCTCTCTGCTTCAAGCTGGCAGGCCATTTCCCCTCTCTGGGCCTCAGTTTCTGCAGCTGGGAAATGGGCTCCACCTGTAACGGAGGTGTCCAAAGATTAAAAGGCAATGCTTGAGAGGGAAGATAGACTGTCACCCACTACGTAGGAGAGATGCGATACATTTTGTATTATTGAGAGGAGGGAGTGTGTCCGAGCTGGTCAGTGACGCCAGGAGTGTGGATCTCAGCCATTGTGACCAGAGCCAACTCCCTGCCTTCCCGTGTGTGAGATGGGGAACCACTAGAATCAATAGCTAGAACCTATTGAGCAGAATTATTGCTCTGTGCCAGGCACCATTCTGGATATACTACCCTTCATTAATTTACTTGATCCTAGCAGTGACTCTGGGTGGTAGCTGGTGTTGTCTCATTTTACAGATGAACAGAGAGACACAGAAATTAATGAGGCCTATGATCACATAGCTAGGATGTGGTGATGCTGGTGTTAGAGCCCAGGGTGGGCTGGCTTCAAAAATTCCGTGCCCTAGCCAGCTTTCCTGAACTGCCTCTGCAGAAGCCACTGTGGGGGTGCGGGGGGTGGTACCCCAGGTGTGGGCCTCTCTGGGACAGAAGCCACTGCTGGGTTCTTTGGTTTCTCAGGACCGGCCAACTTTGAGAAGGCAAAGCAAGGCCATGTCTTCTAAATTTTCATGTGTATTCACATCACCTGACACTTGTTAGTGTTCAGACTCTGAATCAGGAGATCTGGGTTTGGGGCCTGAGATGCTGAGCTCCTGACAAGTTCCCAGGAGGTGCTAAGGCTGCTGGGCCACAGACCATACTTTGAGTAGCAAAACCCTAGGCAGCTGCCTACCTGATCTGATTATGTTATTCCAAGAAATAACTTCCTGAACACCTGCTGGGCACTGGAGGAGGTGCAAAGGCGGGTGGAGAGGGGGCCCTTATCAGTCTATTTCCACAGGAGGCAAGGCTGGAAAATCTCATGGCCCTCAGGAGTTCAGTCATGGAGGGCAATGCTGGTCACACGGCTGTCACTGTAATAAAAGTAACGATGTTGCCATTTGAGTGTTTGTGGGTACCAGGCACCTGGGTGATTTATCTCACAGAATCCTCCGGACAGCTCGACAAAGCGGATGTTTTCGTCCCCTTTTACAGATGATGAAACTAAGGCGTGACAGGTGAAGTGGCTTGTTCAATGCTACACAAAATCTGACAGCCTTGAAGCTGTAGGCTGGTCCAAGTTGCAACAGCCCAGGCCCCCTGTTCAGGCAGAGTATTGAAGCTCAATGTCTAACATACTCTTTTCTTTCTCTTATTTGAATGTTCACACTGTTTCAGGCACTGTTCTAACTGCTTTGTGTATTTAACTCATTTAATGCTCACAGCAGTCCTTTAAAGTAAGTCCTATTGTGGGACTTCCCCGGTGATCCAGTGGTTAAGGTTCCACTTTCCAATGCAGGGGGCGCAGCTTGGATCCCTGGTCAGGGAAATGCAGACACATATGCTGCAAAAATTAAAAAAAAAAAAAAGTCCTGTTATTATCTTCATATACATATAAGGAGACTGAGGCTCAGAGAAGGAACTTGTCAAAGTCACATGGCCAGAAAACAGCAGAGTTAGATGTGAACCGAGACCTACCCAAGACAGAGGTAGATGCTGTTAACTGCTTTGCATATTTACACCCCACTTTGTGGGGGCAGGGGCGGAGTTAGAATCAAGGTGGCTGTGGGCTTCAGACAGACTGAGCAGGGATCCTTGCTTCACCGCTTAGCAGCCACAAGGGCTCAGGTGGACAGTTCCCTGAGCCCCAGTTTCCTTCTCTGTAAAGTGCGCTGATAAAGCCAGGGTCACACACAGTTCCTGGGGGGAAATGGATGCTGACTGGGACCTGTGAAGCACCCAGCAGGTCCTCTGGGGTGCATTTCCTCCCTGGGGAGTGCGGTGGGGGCTGCGGTGGCCTCTCCACCTGCACCTGCAGCTCTCGCTCTCGCCTCTTGTCTTCCGGCCACAAAGCCCACTGCGCTAGCACTGCTGTGGGCTTTTGGGGCTTTGCTGTTACTACAGCCACCTGTTAAAAGAAAAATGCGGCCTGGTCGGGAAGAGCCCTCCGGCCTTACCCTTTACAATGCACGTGGCAGTTGGGAGGGAGGGGAAGAGAGAGATTGGGTTTCCTTCAAGCCTTGTGTTTCACAGAGGAAGAAGCAAGGGCCAGAGAGGGGAGGTGTGGTGTCCAGGGTCGCACAGCGAGGCTGGGCAGGGCAGGCAGGGCAGACAGTCTCCCCAGTTCTACGTCTGACCTCAGGGTGAGCGTGGCCTGCATGGGAAAGGCCTCTGGGAACGGAAGAAGCTTGTCCACCTGCCCTGTTGACCTGGGGGATGCCCCTGGGCTGGAAAAGGGTAGGACTGTGGCCTGGATTTGGACAGGGGAGAAGAATAGGCCAGGGCAGACAAGGTGAGGCTCAAGCCTATATTTGTAGAGGCTGGGGGCCATCTCACCCATTCCTTAGGTTCTGAGGCCGCAGAGGAGCAAGGTCAGGGGAGAGATAGCCTCTGGGGCTCTCAAGGGAGTTGCTTCTCTGTGCTTTAGTTTCCCCATCTTTAAAACGGAAATCATATTTGTATCCACCCTACATAAAACACCAGGTGCAGGCCTGGGTGAGCGGGCAGGCCGATGCTAGCTGCTATTGATCACCCTCATCATGGTTATTAATCATCCTGTTTAGATTTGACCAGCACTGACTCAGCACGGATATGCAGGATGAACAGAGTATGATATGGTGGTTAGACCTCCCTCTTTAGAATCAAACAGCTTCCGGGTGTGGCACTCATTAGACTGTGCCCTAGGGCAAGTTATTAAATCTCACTGAGCCTCAGTCTTCTTATCTATAAAATGGGGGTAACCTTGCTGAGTTCCTAGGCTATTGCCCTATAGGTTTACTTGACCCCTGGCTGAGGAGACACCTTGCTGTTTGTGAAACCCCCTAGGGAAGTTCACAGAGGCCCAGGGAGCTCAGCTGGGCCCTGAGTCAGCCAGAGGCGCTGAGGGATGGCCCTTTTTGCTCTGTACCTCGGACCTACAGGTGCAGATGGGGCTGAGCCCAGGGGACTTCTTGGAGGAGGTGTGGTTGAAACAATGGCAGCCCTGAGGCTGCTCTGTCTCCTGACATCACCCCAAAAGTTGTCTGAGAGGCTGTGGTGGCATGAGGGCACTGACCCCTGGTGTTGCCCAACTCAGTGCCGAGAGTGGGGCTAAGAAGGATCATGGGCACCTGTGGCTCCTCCTGGGTCTGACTGCAGTGCCCAGGTCCTGGGGGCTGGTCAAGCCACCCTGGCTACTCTGCCCCATCTGGGTTCTCTGCCAGGCCCAAGGTGGGTAGGTCAGCCCTTCCTTGCTGCAGAGAGAGGACCCAGCACTGCTGACCCAGGACAGGGAGAGGAAGAAACAATAAGTTGTTTAGCACCTACTGGGCACCTCCTGCTGTGCGGGGCTCTGTCTTAGGCACTGGGGGCACAGCAGGATGGCACAGAGTCCCTGCTTTAAGGGAAGTGACAGTCAGGGATACAGGCCTGATAAGTAAGTGAACTGAGAAAGTCAGTGGGATGAGGACTTCCCTGGTGGTCCCAGTGGTTAAGACTCTGACCTCCTAATGCAGGGGGCAGGGGTTCGATCCCTGGGTGAGGAACTAAGATCCCACATGCTGCACAGTGTGGTCTACAACATTAAATAAATAGATAAAAATAAAAGTCAGGGAGATGAAAACAAAATGAGTTTGTTTGGTGAGTTGGGGCGGGGGGTGCTGGGGAGAAGTAGGCTGGCTCAGCTGTGCCCTGAGGGTAGACAGCCCGGCCAGTCGTGAGTGGGAGTCAGATCTGGGAGTGTCTGGTCCTAGAGTTCAAGTCCCGGGTCCTCGTCCTGGCCCTGCCACTGACCCCTTGTGTGACCTTTGCTGTTTAGTCGCTAAGTCATGTCTGACTCCTTGCAATCCCATGGACTATATAGCCCCCCAGGCTCCTTGGTCCATGAGATTCTCCGGGTGAAAATACTGGAGTGGGTAGCCATTCCCTTCCAGGGGACCTTCACAACCCAGGGATCAAACCCAGGTCTCCTCCATTGGCAGGCGGGTTCTCTACCACTGAGGCACCAGGGGCCTTGGGGAGCGCATATTCCTTCCTGGGCCTCACCTGCCTGCCCGGCATCTCCTGAGAGCACAGATTGCTGAGAGCTCAGTTCCCCACAGTGCCTGGCACCTGGGGGTGGGGGCACTTAGTAAATGTTTTTTGGTAACTGGGGATGTTTCCTGTTCAGACCTGGAGGATTTCCTGCAGCTCTGTCAGATGCTCACTGTGAGTCAGCCTCGTGGAAAGTGACTGCAGGGGGTGGGGGTTGAGGTCCCCACCCCTCCACCCAGCACTCAGGAGGCCTAGTGTAGGTGTGCTTCAAGTTCTAGGAAGGTAGTATGGCCGGTGGGCAGGACTTGGGTTAGAGGTGGAGGGGCTCGGGTTCTGCCCCAGCTCTGCCCCTGTTGGTCTGGGTAACCCGGCAGGTTCTTGAATTTCTCTGAGCTCAGCTTGGCAAGACCATTTCCCTATCCGCAACATGGAGCTAGGGTGTCCCCCGAGGAGCTTGCCTAGGGGCAAAGATGAAAGGAAATAAAGGGTCTGATAACAGTAAGCAGCTCCTTACCTCTGAGGTGAGGCCTGCAGAGATGGTAGAGCAGGAGCTCAGTTCAAACCTGGGTAGTACAAATCCTAACTCCGTCACTGCCTCCGCATCCTTGGATACTTTTGTGAGCCTGTTTCCTCATGCATAAAATGGGAGTGAAGTCCCTATTCCTGGTTGTAAGGATGATATTCAGTTCAGTTCAGTCGCTTAGTTGTGTCTGACTCTTTGAGACCCCGTGGTCTGCAGTACACCAGGCCTCCCTGTCCCATCGCCAGCTCCTGAAGCTTACTCAAACTCATGTGCATCGAGTTGGTGATGCCATCTAACCATCTCATCCTCTGTCGTCCCCTTCTCCTCCCGCCTTCAATCTTTCCCAGCAAAAATGATATAAAATGATGCATATAGATGGTCCAGAACATAGATGGTAAATTGGAGGTCACTGCTATTTCTTTCNTGGTGATGCCATCTAACCATCTCATCCTCTGTCGTCCCCTTCTCCTCCCGCCTTCAATCTTTCCCAGCAAAAATGATATAAAATGATGCATATAGATGGTCCAGAACATAGATGGTAAATTGGAGGTCACTGCTATTTCTTTCCCTTGAAGGGGGCTAACAGAGCAGGGTACCCCCCCAACCCACCGCCATCTCTGAGCTTGTGCCTGCTTGTCATCTGGGGTAGGCTGACAGCTTTCTCCACGGGTTATCTGTTTTCCAGAAAGTGTAGTGGGAGGCCTGTCTGAGCTTGGACCACCAGTGCAGGCAGTTCCTGGCCTCTATTCCTCCCCTGAAACATGTCTGGGCAGCTTCCCAGGAGGCCATGAAGAGCACAGGGGGAGGGGGGGTGGAGGGCAATGGTGGGAGAGGTTGGGCACAAGAGGCAGGCTGCTTTCCCTCCCTCTGGGCGCCCTTGCGGGCTCCCTGAGGCCTCCTTTCCGGGGAACCAGTCAGTTCCTGCTCCCTGAACATGTGCTGTGTCTGGCGCTGCAGACACAGGTCTTCCCTGTGGGGCTCATCTCCCATCTGGACCACACCCTCAGATCTCTGTTTTCTGTTCTGACTTCCTTCAGCCTGCTTTCCACACAGCAGCCAGAGGAAGCTTTTACACGGTGACTCCCGCTGTGGGAAACCCTTCAGCAGATCACCCTTTCCTGTGACCTGTGAGATCTCCCTGCCCTCCATCCGCCTAACTCTCCCTCTGGCCTCATCTCTCCCCTCCTGCTTCAGACACATAACGCCCGCATGTCCCTCTGCCTGGAGCTGATAGCTCTCCTTCCTTGTCCTTTTCCCCTGCTGACTCTTCCTCTATTCCCTCCTTCTCAGAGGGACCCTCTCCTACCTTCTCATAACCATTTGTCAGCTCTTCAGCTTCTGGGGGCTCCAGGTGTCCCTTGGCTTGCGGTCACCTCACTTTCATGTGTTGCCGTGGTCCTAATGCTGCTTCCTCACGTGTGTGTCTCTCAAAACTCTCTGCCTCCCTCGTGAGGGAACACAGGATTGGGTATAGGGCCCACCCAGATATTCCAGAAAAAAACTCAAGATTTTTCATCCCATTGGTTGCCCTGTACAGAAGTCTGTGTTGTGGGGATTAGGATATAGCTGTCTTTTGGGGGGCTCACCATTCAGCTCCCTGCACCAGCCGCAGGGGGGTGGGGAGGGGACTCCTCCCTGTTGAAGTCTTCTCTCCTTCTTCAGCCCGCATGCCCCTGGCTCCCCTTCTTCCATCTCTCTCGCAGCTCTTCTCCAGGCTCACACGCTTCTGTAAGCCACTGGGCACTGGTGCTTGCCCAGGCTTCCTTTCCTGCTCTTTCCTCTATGTTCCCTCCCTGGGGGAGCTCATTCAAGACCACAGCCTCCATATTTCTACTCACATCTCCAGCCTGGATCTCTCTGGGAGCTCCAGACCTGTACAGCCACTGGCTCAGTCCCCGTGCACGTGAAGGTCTCAGCGGTGTCCCAGCTTCACGTACCCAAGATCACACTGACTGTGCTTCTCTCCCCACGCCTCTATGCCTCCTCCCTGCTCAGAGCTTGATCCTCTTCCTGGGCTCTCTGTCTCAGTGTCAGAATCACTTCTCACCCAGGCCTGACCTGAAACATCCTCCTTGACAGCCCTTTCTGTCCACCTGGCATGTCGGCTTCACCATTCCCAGTCTGCGACACCGTCATCATTCAGAAACTTGACTGCAGCGGTCTCTAGCTATGCATTGTCCTCTTCAGCATCAAACCCAAGTCTCTGTTTCTCTCAGGTCAGAACCCAGTCCTCCTGGTGCCCCTACAGCCTCTCCAGTCCCACCAGTGCTCGCCTCTCTGGACCTGTGTTCAGTCCCTCTCCCACCATGTTCCTCTCCCACTACGTGGCCTTCGTACACGCTGTTCCTTCTGTCTGGATGCTCTTCCAGCTTTCCTGCTCACCCCTGCTTTTGCCTGTTGTTGTTCAGTCACTAAGCCGTGTCCGACTCTTTGATACCCCATGAACTGCAGCACACGATGCTTCCTTGTCTTTCACCATCTCCCAGAGTTTGCTCAAACTCATGTCCATTGAGTCAGTGATGCCATCCAACCATCTCATCCTCCGTCGCCCTCATCCTCTGTCGCCCCCATCTTCTCCTGCCCTCAGTCTTTCCCAGCAGCAGGGTCTTTTTCAGTGAGTCAGTGCTTTGCATCAGGTGGTCAGAGTATTGGAGNACCATCTCCCAGAGTTTGCTCAAACTCATGTCCATTGAGTCAGTGATGCCATCCAACCATCTCATCCTCCGTCGCCCTCATCCTCTGTCGCCCCCATCTTCTCCTGCCCTCAGTCTTTCCCAGCAGCAGGGTCTTTTTCAGTGAGTCAGTGCTTTGCATCAGGTGGTCAGAGTATTGGAGCTTCAGCAGCTGTCCTTCCAATGAATATTTAGGGTTGATTTCCTTTAGGAAATCCTTAGCTCTTAGCTCAGCCTCTGCTTTCTTTGGGAAACCATCATCGGCCCTCTAGCTGAGTGAGTTCTTTTGTTTGTTACCTCTTTGGTAGGTCTGCGTTCATGCCTCCCAGGAGCTGACTTGGCTTGTGACTGTGCATTCACCAGTGTGACATTTACTTAACTTCTCTCTCTCTTGCTGGACTGTAAGCCTCATGAGACCAGGACTCCTCCAAAGCAGGGAGTGTGGGTTGGATCCCTGATCAGGGAGCTGAGATCCCACTTGCCTTGTGGACAAAAAAAAACCCCAAAACATAAAAGAGAGGCAATATTGTGACAAATTCAATAAAGACTGAAAAAAAAAAAAAAAAGAAACTGGAGGCTCAGAGAGGTGAGGTCACCTGTCCAAGGTTGAACAGCTGGTTGGCAGTTCCCCGCCCTTCAGTGTTCCCAGGGCAGAGTACTTTTTGAGAATCCAATCAACTTTTGGCTAAGTGGGCATTCAATTCATCTTGTCAGGGAATCCAACAACTCACTGGATGCAGAATCTGTGACAGAGTTTGTCCTTTGCTGGCTGAATGACTTGTGGAGAGATCTGATTATTCTGATATCCTGCTGATGGGGGGCTTGGGGCCCCTGGCCCTGCTGGCCCCCTGGGGGCCCCAGGCTGGGTTTCCCACACAGGAGGCAGCTCATGTGGGTGCTCCCGGGATGCCCTTGGGCCAGTGGGTCCCTGGATACTTCCTCCCCAGCCAGGGTGGCCACTTCTTGTCCGGACTCCCAAGTTCCAGAGAAGGCCCCACCCTGGTAGAGATGTTTATTAACAATGGCCTGCGTCTCTCCCCGGCTGGGGAAAAGCTCTTCCATGACCTGGAGCAGAGAGATGGCAGCTGCTTCCCCATAGTCTCCCAGCACCTGCCCTGCTTTTCTTAACAGCCTGTGCGAAGGACCCTGGCTGAGAGGCAGGGGCTCTTGCCCGTGGGCTGAACTTGCCACCTTTTAAAATCCTTAAATTGTTCTTGGACAGGGAGGCAATCTTATTGGCTGTTGAGGAAACAGATGGAGAGCTCAAGTGTCTTGTCTAAGATCGCACAGCCAGAGAAGAGGCAGAGCTGGGAGTCCAGTCTGATGAACTGGCCCCCAAGTCCCTGTCCGTAAGCTTCTAGCTTTGTGTCCTGCGTGTAGTTGGTGGGGATGAGCATACGGGAGAGGATCACCAAGATAGCCAAGTAGCTAGTGCCCTTTCTGGAGCTGTGGGGAGATCTTTTAAGAAAAAAACAAAAACTTTATTTTGTATTGGAGTATAGCCAATTAGGGCTTCCCAGGTGGTGCTAGTGGTAAGAACCCACCTGCCAATGCAGGATACATTAGAGACTCTGGTTCAACCCCCGAGTCAGGAAGATCTCCTGGAGGAGAGCAGAGCAACCCACTCCAGTATTCTTGCCTGGTCTTCCCTGTGGGGAAGCAACTTGGAACGCAAGGGGAGAATGGATACATGTATATGTATTGCTGAGTCGCTTTGCTGTTCACCTGAAACAAACACAACATCGCGTTCCAAGTCGCTCCAGTCATGTCCAGCTCTTGACAACCACATGGACTGTAGCCCACCAGGCTCCTCTGTCCACAGGGTTCTCCAGTTTATGGGTGTTTGTTTTTTCTCTTTTCCCTCTGCGCCCTTGCAGGTAGAACTGCATGTCCACCTGGATGGAGCCATCAAGCCCGAAACCATCTTATATTATGGCAGGTAAGTCCACAGATAAGAGGCCTTCTTCCCCAGGAGGGCTCTGGAGAGTTCTGTGTTGTTTGGATTGACTTACTGAAATCCTGTGACAACTTGTGAGGTGGGTATATTATTGTCCCCAACATACTGGCAAGGAAACCAAGTCAGGGCAGGGGAAGTGAGTTGTGATGTAAACAGGTGTGATCCTGAGTCCATGCCCCTGACCATTGCCCCAGTGAGCTGGAGGTTTGGATGAAGTATTGCACAAAAAATACTTAGCTGAGGGCAAGCATGGTAAGTGCTCCATA
The DNA here is from genome assembly GCA_006410675.1 of Oreotragus oreotragus. NCBI lineage: Eukaryota > Metazoa > Chordata > Mammalia > Artiodactyla > Bovidae > Oreotragus > Oreotragus oreotragus. Next base: position 239,461 of record SJYX01002007.1, read on the forward strand.
AATGTCACTTTGTGATGATATTACTATTATTAATTGTAACCTATGCCTCTGACTAAGTGGGGTGAAGCCACTGGGCTTATCTCTGCCTGTCCTTTGCCCAGTGTCAAGTACCAGCTGCTGACACAGGGTCCCTAATGAGGCCATTAGGGTGGGTTAACCAGGTACCCAGATGGGATCTAATCGCAGGCAACCCATTACGGGGTCATATCACGCTCATTAGTGGAGCAAGAATCTGAGAGTGTCCAGGGCAGGGCAGAGGGAGGAGGGAAGGGAGCGTAGCCCTTGCAGGGCGGCTGGTCAGGCTTCTGTTTCCCCCTTTGACTTGGCATCCTGGGAACCATCTAAGCACTTCTTTGGGCTCTAGAGAAGGGGTGTAGGTTTGATCCAGCTGGAGTTTGATCTTGAGGTCAGCAGGCAGGGGACCGGGGAGTCAGTCAGACTGGGATGTGGACAGAACATGCTGGAGGCCTCCCAGGTGGGGTGGGCTGGGGCTGAGAGGGGGAAGCATGGGTGTGTCTGGCCTGACATCTCTTCCACCCCAGCCAAATCCAGTGGCCTTTTACCTGCCCTGTGACTTGAGCCTCTGTTGACTGTGTTCTCACCTGTTTTTTGTTTTTTTTTGGCTCCCATGCCACATGGCTTGCGGGATCTTAGTTCCTCAGCAGTGAGACTAGAGAGTCCCATCTCCTGGACCATTAGGGAATTCCCTCACCCATTTCTTCTTATTCTATCTTGTCTCTGAGGGGTTTAATTTCTTTCTCAATCTCCTTCCCGACTTTGCCACAAGCCCATTCTGAATCTGACCACTGTCTCCTCCCTGTCACCATCCTGGTCTAAGCCATTGAACAATTGCAGTGACTTCCTGACTGGCCTCCAAGTGGCCACCCTGACCTCCCCCATCTACTGTCCCCAACAATACTGGCGTCAGAGCAATCATCTTAGAACATTGTGCAACTGGATCGCTGCCTTGCTCAAACCCTCCCAACTTGCTCGGCGTCAAAGCCAGTGTCCGTCCACACATGGCCCTTGAAGCTCTGCAAAGCCTGTGTTAATCTCTTTGACCTCTTCTACTACTTCTTGGTTAGTTCATGCCAAGTGCTCTCAAACATACCAGACCTAATAAGCAAAGAATTTGGATAACTTGCCCAAGATCACACAGCCTTTAAATAAGGGCTGGGATTTAAACCCAGGTCACTAGACTTGAGAGTCTGCCATCTTTCCCTGGACACACAAATAGTCTCATTTGTTCTTCCGTGTACCTTGAAAGGAAAGCACGACCTGTGTTTTACTGACAAGGAAGTGGAGGTCCTCAGGGGGACGGCTCCTGCCCAGGGTGACTCGGCTCCTACTGGAGGAGGATGGGCTTTGAACACCAAAGCCTGTGTTCATCCTCTTTATCGGGCTCTTGTTGCTGTTGTCCACTCGCTTGGTCATGTCCAGCTCTTTGTGACCCCGTGGACTGCAGCCCTCCAGGCCTCCCTGTCCCCCACCATCTGCTGCAGTTTGCCCAACTTCATGTTTATTGCGTCGGTGAGGCTGTTCAGCCATCTCATCCTCTGATGTCCTCTTCTCCTTCTGCCCTCAGTCTTTCTCAGCACCGGGGGCTTTTCCAATGAGTCATCTGTTTGCACCAGATGACCAAAATACTGGAGCTTCTGTTTCGGCATCAGTCCTTCCAGTGAATATTCAGGGTTGATCTCCCTTAAGATTGACTGGTTTGATCTTGCTGTCCAAGGGACTTTCGGGAGTCTTCTCCAGTACCACAGTTCGAAGGCATCCGTTCTTGCTATTCTGCCTTTCCTTCAGTCCAGCTCGTACAACTGTATGTGACCGCTGGGAAGACCATGGCCTCGACTAGATGGGTCTTTGTGGGCAGAGTAATGTCTCTGCTTTTCAACACTGTCTTCCTGTGCCATAGCTTTCCTGCCAAGAAGCAGTTGTCTTCTGATTTCATGGCTGCAGTCCCCGTCTGTAGTGATTTTGGAGCCCAAGAAGAGGAAATCTTCTTGGCTCTTAGTGTATCGCAACACCAAGGAAGGCAGAGAATTGAGCAAAAACCAGAGTATGGCCGTGGCTGACTGGGGAGCCATCTAAGAACTGAGCTTGGCCTTCGGTGGAGAGAGGCTTGGCTGCCGCGAGTGGCTGTGGGCGGCAGGGGAAAGTGAAAGTGTTAGCCACTCAGTCGTCGTGTCTGACTCTTTGTGACCCCATTGACTGTATGCAGCCCTCCAGGCTCCACTGTCCTTGGGATTCTCCAGGCAAGAATACTGGAGTGGGTTGCCATGCCCTCCTCCAGGGGATATTCCTGACCCAGAGTTCGAACCCGGGTCTCTTGCATTGCAGGTGGATTCTTTACTGTGTGAGCCACCAGGTGGCAGGGGACCTAGGAACAGTTCCTTCCTGTCTCAACCTTGGGTCCTGGGGAGGAGCTTCACAGCTTAGTCTAGCAGCTTCCAGAAGCCCAGGGCCGTGCGAGGTGCTGGACCGTCTCCTAGGGGACCGCTGCAGCAGCTCTGGCCTCTGCCCTGGTTTTCCTCTGTTCCCCACACCCCAGCCAGGAGGAGCTCTTTTACAAGTGCATCTTTGCATGTCACCCCACTGCTTGGAATCCCTCAGTGGCTTCCTGGGGCTTTCAGGATAAGGTCCCAGCTCCTACGAAGCCCCCATCTGGCCCTGCCTGCCCCTTGGCTCGTCCACCACTGGCCCTGCTCTGATCTGCAGCGTCCCTGCCCTGGAATTTTCTCACTGCTCCTTCCTGGGGCTCTAGTGGGGCTCGGATCCTGCCTGCCTATATCTCTCTTCTTGCTCCCTCAGGGGAAAAGGACAATCTCACTCTTTGCTTAACTGTCACCTCCTCCAAAAGCCTTCCCAGGTCACTCTATCTGTGGGGTAAAAAGATCTCTTTTGGGTGGCTGTGGAGAAGAAGAGACTAGTGGGAGAAATATTTAGGATGAAATAATTAGGGCTTGGGGGCCAGCTGTTGATGAGTAAGGGAGATGGCATCTGAGGGAGGCCCCTGACTCGGATTCAGGCAACTGGGTAGATAGAGGAGGGTCNCTCAGTGGCTTCCTGGGGCTTTCAGGATAAGGTCCCAGCTCCTACGAAGCCCCCATCTGGCCCTGCCTGCCCCTTGGCTCGTCCACCACTGGCCCTGCTCTGATCTGCAGCGTCCCTGCCCTGGAATTTTCTCACTGCTCCTTCCTGGGGCTCTAGTGGGGCTCGGATCCTGCCTGCCTATATCTCTCTTCTTGCTCCCTCAGGGGAAAAGGACAATCTCACTCTTTGCTTAACTGTCACCTCCTCCAAAAGCCTTCCCAGGTCACTCTATCTGTGGGGTAAAAAGATCTCTTTTGGGTGGCTGTGGAGAAGAAGAGACTAGTGGGAGAAATATTTAGGATGAAATAATTAGGGCTTGGGGGCCAGCTGTTGATGAGTAAGGGAGATGGCATCTGAGGGAGGCCCCTGACTCGGATTCAGGCAACTGGGTAGATAGAGGAGGGTGTGCATGCTAAGTCACTTCAGTTCAGTTCAGCTCAGTTCAGTCGCTCAGTCGTGTCCGACTCTTTGCGACCCCATGAATCGCAGCACGCCAGGCCTCCCTGTCCATCACCATCTCCCGGAGTTCACTCAGACTCACGTCCATCGAGTCCGTGATGCCATCCAGCCATCTCATCCTCGGTCGTCCCCTTCTCCTCCTGCCCCCAATCCCTCCCAGCATCAGAGTCTTTTCCAATGAGTCAACTCTTCGCACGAGGTGGCCAAAGTACTGGAGTTTCAGCTTTAGCATCATTCTTTCCAAAGAAATCCCAGGGTTGATCTCCTTCAGAATGGACTGGTTGGATCTCCTTGCAGTCCAAGGGACTCTCAAGAGTCTTCTCCAACACCACAGTTCAAAAGCATCGATTCTTCGGCGCTCAGCTTTCTTCACAGTCCAACTTTCACATCCATACATGACCACAGGAAAAACCATAGCCTTGACTAGGCGGACCTTAGTCGGCAAAGTAATGTCTCTGCTTTTGAATATACTATCCAGGTTGGTCATAACTTTTCTTCCAAGGAGTAAGCGTCTTTTAATTTCATGGCTGCAGTCACCATCTGCAGTGATTTTGGAGCCCAAAAAAATAAAGTCTGACACTGTTTCCACTGTTTCCCCATCTATTTCCCATGAAGTGATGGGACCGGATGCCATGATCTTCGTTTTCTGAATGTTGAGCTTTAAGCCAACTTTTTCGCTCTCCTCCTTCACTTTCATCAAGAGGCTTTTTAGCTCCTCCTCACTTTCTGCCATAAGGGTGGTGTCATCAGCATATCTGAGGTTATTGATATTTCTCCCGGCAATCTTGATTCCAGCTTGTGTTTCTTCCAGTCCAGCGTTTCTCATGATGTACTCTGCATATAAGTTAAATAAGCAGGGAGACAATATACAGCCTTGATGTACTCCTTTTCCTATTTGGAACCAGTCTGTTGTTCCATGTGCAGTTCTAACTGTTGCTTCCTGACCTGCATACAGATTTCTCAAGAGGCAGGTTAGGTGGTCTGGTATTCCCATCTCTTTAAGAATTTTCCACAGTTTATTGTGATCCACACAGTCAAAGGCTTTGGCATAGTCAATAAAGCAGAAATAGATGTTTTTCTGGAACTCTCTTGCTTTTTCCATGATCCAGCGGATGTTGGCAATTTGATCTCTGGTTCCTCTGCCTGTTCTAAAACCAGCTTGAACATCAGGGAGTTCACAGTTCACATATTGCTGAAGCCTGGCTTGGAGAATTTTGAGCATTACTTTACTAGCGTGTGAGATGAGTGCAATTGTGCGGTAGTTTGAGCATTCTTTGGCATTGCCTTTCTTTGGAATTGGAATGAAAACTGACCTTTTCCAGTCCTGCGGCCACTGCTGAGTTTTCCAAATTTGCTGGCATATTGAGTGCAGCACTTTCACAGCATCATCTTCCAGGATTTGAAACAGCTCAACTGGAATTCCATCACCTCTGCTACCTTTGTTCATAGTGATGCTTTCTAAGGCCCACTTGACTTCACGTTCCAAGATGTCTGGCTCTAAATGAGTGATCACATCCTCATGATTATCTGGGTCGTGAAGATCTTTTCTGTACAGTTCTTCTGTGTATTCTTGCCACCTCTTCTTAATATCTTCTGCTTCTGTTAGGTCACTTCAGTCATGTCCAATTCTTTTGCGACCCCATGGACTGTAGCCCGCCAGGTTCCTCTGTCCCTGGGATTCTCCAGGCAAGAACACTGCAGTGGGTTTCCATGCCCTCCTCCAGGGGCCCTTCCCAATCCAGGAATCAAATCTGTGTCCCTTCTGTCTCCTGCATTGGCAGGCGCGGTCTTTCCCCTAACTAGCGCCAGGAAGGAAGAGCCATATTAGGAAATGTGGAACCTGGGAGAGGGTGGGGCTTGGGGGAGGCACAAAGGGGATGGTCAGACACGAGGGTCTGCCTTGGTCTTGGCTACCTGTCCAGGGCCCAGCACACTGTGGGCCCTCAGATGGTGATGTGCAGAGGGAGAAGATGAAAGCTCTGGATCTGAGACTTCCCTGGTGGTCCAGCAGTTCAGACTCTCACTTCCAGTGCAGGGGGCACAGGTTTGATTCCTAGTCAGGGAACTAAGATTCTGCATGCTATATGGAGCAGCAAAAAAAAAAAAACACACAAAACCCCAAAAGTTCTGGATCTCTGGATTGGTCCAGGGGGCCTGCGGCAAGTGTGGCCACTGTATTTGGGAATATGGGAGCTGGAGGCATAGCCGTACCTTCTCTGTCTTCCACCCATCAGCTCCCAGAAAGATATGCCAAATATAGCATCTGACAACTGGTGCAGGCTCTGCAGAGGCCGTGGTGACTGGGGATGGCCTCATGAGGGTGGCTGAGGTAGGCTGGCCAGCAGAGGATGGCCCAGGGGGCACTGAGCACCTGATCTTGGTACCGGGACCACAGCATGGGCATCATCTTCCCTGGGGACACCTGGCAGGGACGGAGGCCTGGCTCAGAGCTTGAGCACCAGGGTGACCCCTGGTGAGACCCACAGGACACTCCTGAGGCCCGGGGTCACCTTGAAGTGGAAAAGGACACGTTTAGGGGGACTTAGGGAACAGGTATTTATGTAGAGAAACATTTTAATATCTTAATAACAAGCTATTGAAAGGACTGCAACACTTCGGTCCATTTTCCGTTTCTTTGGCAATGTCATCCCTTCTGTCTTCTGTTCTTGCTCTGCAGGTCACTGGAGGCCGAACCTCTTGGTTGAATCACTTAAATTTTCTTAATCATTTGCTCCTATTTTTTATCTTGTCTTTTGTTCTACTTGCCGGAGGATTTTCTCAATTCTATTTTCCATTCCTTTTATTACATCCTGATGTTCACTGCCCTATTCTTCTAGATCTCCAAGAGCTCTTTCTTCCTCCTGGAAAGTCCCCTTTTTAAAAAGGAGTGTTCTCATTTCAAGGATGGGGCATTGTCTCCTCTCCTTGAGGCTGTTCGTTTTAAGGTTTTTAAGCTTTCTCTGCCTGTTGCCTAGAGTTCCTTTGATCTCCTGACCCTCATGGGAGAAGCATCTCTTGAATGTCTGGGGTTCTTTGCCTGTCACTTTTATCCTACAGCCAGGTCATCTGGCTCAGATGGTAAAAGCATCTGCCTACAATGCGGGAGACCCAGGTTCAATCCCTGGGACGGGAAGATCTCCTGGAGAAGGAAATGGCAGCCCCGGCTGGCAGGAGGCAGGGAGCTCTGCGGAGAAATGGAGGCCCTGGAGCAGAAATGCTGTTCTCAGCCAGCCTGTACTGAGTGGCCACGTGTCGGGGGCTGTGAGCAGGGAGGGGAGAGAGCTGGGGAGGCCCCGGTGCTCTGCCAGCACAATGAGCTGGGCCTCTCTGATGTGCCGGACACTTGGAGGGTGGGGTGGGGAAGTCCGGTGCCTGCCCCTGCCCCGGGCATTGTGCGCTGCCATTCTTGCCCCTGATGACCCCTGACCTGGCACAGGATCAGCTGGCTTTACCACAAGTTCACCCTTGCATCTTCCATGTCCCCAGACACCAGCGTGTGTGTGTGTGTGTGTGTGTGTGTTCATGTGTTAAATGGGCTTTAACACCAGTTGTCCTCCTTGAGATTTGTCGGCTGGCCATGGCTTCAGTGACAGGAGATCCTGGAAGGATTTGGGTCCTGGTTCTATACTCCCACTCCAGTACTCTTGCCTGGAAAATCCCATGGGTGGAAGAGCCTGGTAGACTGCAGTCCATGGGGTCGCTAAGAGTCGGACACGACTGAGCGACTTCACTTTCACTTTTCACTTTCATGCATTGAAGAAGGAAATGGCAACCCACTCTAGTGTTCTTGCCTGGAAAATCCCAGGGATGGGGGAGCCTGGTGGGCTGCCGTCTATGGGGTCGTACAGAGTTGGACATGACTGAGTGACTTAGCAGTCTATACGCCCTGGGCCTCTGTTTTCCCATCTGTCCAATGGGAGGAGCTGGATACCTGTACCCTGTCAGGAACTGGTAGGGTCCTGCCTAGGGTCGTCCACCATCCTCATTGTTTCGTCCCCAGGAAGAGGGGCATCGCCCTCCCTGCTGACACACCTGAGGGGCTACAGAACATCATTGGCATGGACAAGCCACTCAGCCTCCCAGCCTTCCTGGCCAAGTTCGACTACTACATGCCTGCCATTGCGTGAGTCTTCCCACCCCCAGGCCCTGGGTAGCGTCCAGTCGTGCTGCCAGCCCCCAGCCTGCACACCGCAGCCTGTGGGACAGGAGAAGGCACTGGGCTACTCTGCTCTACCTCTCACCACTGGGGGCACTCCTGCTGCAACTCTCCCATGCCTTTGGGCCTTGGCTTTCCCTTCTGGAAAGTGGGTGTGATGGGCTGAAACTCCTCTCCTTCCGTAGAAAAGTGACAGAATGTGAGGTTTGAGAACACAGATCCTAGTGTCAGAATCGTTCATGAAATAACTGCAACACTGGGGGAATTTGCCCGCTCTGCGCCTCAGCTCCCTCATCTAGTCTATGGGGCTTGTGACCCTCTCCCTCCCAGGCTGGGGTTTGGAATGGACACAGCGCTGTCCTCAGGAAGCTCCCTGTTACTATGAGGACAGTTGCTACCTTTATTGACAGCCAGGCACTGGTAGTTTGATGTTGCTTTTCATTCCTTCCACTTTAAAATTTATTTTTCATTCCTTCCATTTAAAAAAAAAAAGCAGACTCTTAGATATAGAAGAATGTAATGTGTATAGCTCACAGAACTGTCCTCTTTGTAGCTGTTCACAGTCCTGAGAGCTGGACCCCCTCCAGGAGAGGAAGGCTCAGGAAAGTTGAAGGAACTTACTCAGGACCACACAGCTGGCAAGGGGCGATGCCCAGATTCCCGCCCTGGTGTCACCTTGAGGTTACTGGCACGAAGCAGAGTTTCACAAGGCAGGCGATGATTGGGCCTTGGCAGTCAGTGCTGCCAGAGCTCAGAGGGGGAAGAGGTGTAGGGGGCTGGAGGAGGCAGGGAAGGCTGCCTGGAGGAGGAAGCATGGACGGATCCTTGGGAGGGAAAGGTGTGCTATAGTCCAGAGGGCTGGACCTAGGGACCCGTCTGGAGGACAAGCTGTTGGAGGACCAGTGAGGAGGGTGTGCAAGATGGATAGAATCCTCTGGCTGGGTAAGTGGCAGGACAGGAATGAGGAGTCCTGGGGAAGGAAGGAAGATGTGTGCCAAGGCTGCTGGCTGCTTTTTGGAAGCTTCTGGGCTCAGCCTGGAGGGCCTGCAGGGCCCCCATCCTTGGCACATCAGTAGATGCTGTGGTGCACACGCTGTGTCCCCCTGGACACCCGACACCGGGACACGTGGACCGGCGGAGCTCGCATGTAGGCCGAGGTACCTCTCCTGTGCTGCTACCCAGCTCCTGTCTCTTGGCCACGAGACAGAAGAGGCCCAGCTTCGTGAAGGCTTAAGTCAGTTTTGATTTGCATTTCCTTGGTGATTAGTGACATCAGGCACCTTCTCATGTACCTGTTGGCCATTTGTATGTCTTTTGACAAACGTCTATTCAGGCCCTCTATTTTCTAAAACATCTATTTATTTGGCTGTGCTGGTTCTTAGCTGTGGCCCGTGGGATCCAGTTTCCTGTCCAGGGGTTGAACCTGGGCCCCCTGCTTTGGCAGCACAGAATCTAGGGAAGTCCCCCTTTGCCTTTTTTTTTTAATCAATTTTTGTCTCGGTGTTCGCTTTGCTGTTGAGTTGTAGGAATTCCTTCCACGTTCAGGGCATTAGCCCCTTACCGCGTGTGGGGTTCGGTAGGTCGCCTGTCACTCTGCTGCTGGCTTCCTTTGCTGTGTGGAAGCTCTTTTCTTCGGTGCAGTCCCCCTCTAGTTTTGCTTTTGCTGCCTTTGTGTGTCCTTTCCTCCTGTTTCTCCTCCCTGCTGGCCTACATCTATCACTCAAGAAATATTTCAGCGGCTGCAGTGTCCTAGAGTCTGTCCTTGGCTGAGGGATCGTAGCCATGCCAAGACAGAAGGGTCCTTGTCTCATGGAGACTATGTTCTAGGTTGGGGAGGTGAAAATCAGCTAAGAAACCACGTGATCTGTCATGTCTGGTGGCGATAAGCGGCAGGGAGAAAACTGAAGCCCAGGGGAAGGGGTGGAGAAGGGCGAGGGGCTGTTTTAAAATGAAGTGGGCAGGGAAGGCCTCCCTGAGGAGGTGAGGCTGGAGCTGGGCTCTGAATGGAGGGAGCAGGGAGGACAGCGTGATCCGAGGAAGAGCCTGCAGGCCAGGGAGCTGCAAGCACGAAGGCCCTGACCTGCGCACTAGCCTGACCGTTCGCTAGGTGGAAAGTAGGCCCCGGAGGCCTCAAGGAGGGAGCAGGGAGGTTGGCAGGGACCGGATTATGCAGGCTTTGTGGGCGGGGTCTCAGAGTTGAGATTTCCTCTATGAGGTGGGACGCCATTAGGGTTCAGAGTGGAGGAGCGACTCTCTTATATTTGGCTGTATGGGGTCTTAGTTACGGCGTTCAGGATCTTTCATGGTGTGAAGTGCGATCTTTCGTTGCAGTGCGAGACTCTAGCTGCGGTGCAGGGACTCTCTAGTTTGGTGCAGGACTCTCTAGCTGCGATGCAGGGTCTCTCTAGTTGCAGCACATGCGCTTAATTGCTTGGCAGCCTGTGGGATCTTAGTTCCCCAACCAGGGATTGAACATGCGTTCCCTGAACTGCAAGGCAGATTCTTAACCACTGGACCAGGGAAGTCCTGGAGTGGTGTTCCTTGATTTCCATTTTTAAAAGACTGCAGTAGCTGCTCTATTGGGACAAATGTGGTGATAGAGAGGCTGGTGAGGTGGTCGAACCAGGCTGGAGGGGTTGAGGACTGGCATCGAGTTGGGAAGTAGAGCTGACAGGATGTGCTGGGCTTTTAGGATCTTCTCCGTTAGAGGCCCAGAGCTTGAGACTGGGGGCCCCACTTGGGTTTGGTCTGCCATGGATTGGGGACAGCTTTGTCACTCCTGGAGCACCCAAGGGGGCTGCTCTCGAATCCCTCTCTGCCTTCCCCAGGGGCTGCCGGGAGGCCGTCAAAAGGATTGCCTACGAGTTTGTGGAGATGAAGGCCAAGGAGGGCGTGGTGTACGTGGAGGTGCGTTACAGCCCACACCTGCTGGCCAACTCCAAGGTGAAGCCGATCCCCTGGAACCAGGCCGAGTGAGTGACCCCCGGAGGGCTGTGTTGGGGCCATGGCAGGGTGGCCTGGCCCGCGACGAGGGGCACACTGGGAGCCCTGGCCCAAGCAAGACTTTGATCTTCCGTCCTGAGCTGGTCCGCAGCCTCAGCAAGACGGGCCTGCCTCTGCCCTGAGGGATGTGGTTACCATCCGGGCTCCTGTTCTTACCTTGGGCAAAAGCGTTTGGCTGTGTCTTGCCATCCTTAGTCCTGGGCACAGGCCTGTGGTCTAGGAACATGAACCTGTTTAGCCAATGCCATCTAGGGGTCCTATCCTCACCCAGTAGCTGAAGCGATGTGACCCATTCTTGCTCCTTCTGCCTCGACCCCAGGGATGACCCCCGTGGTACCTCTCAACCATCTTGCCCCCTTCTAGCTGTTGACTCTGGTACTTGTGGACAAATGGGAATCAGAACACCTTAGCTTAGCAGAGCTCTGCATCTTGAGTAGGGGGCTGTCTGATGACCCCCCAGTTGGGACAGAACTTCCCGGTCTGAAAGCTCCCAGGCAGACCCAAGGAGGATGGAAGGGGGTGTCCTAGGCCTTGGGGCCGTCTCCCTCGGCCTTTCCGTGGAGGCGGTGGGTTAGTGGGGCCTAGGGCTTCTCCTGGAAGACCCCTCCTTCCTCTCTCTCCTCCCGCCTCCATCCCAGCCTCTGTCCTTTATGCCTGCCTTTGCCTCGGGCCCACCCTTCTCTTCCCACACACAGAGGGGACCTCACCCCAGATGAGGTGGTGTCGCTGGTGAGCCAGGGCCTGCAGGAGGGGGAGCGGGACTTCGGCGTGAAGGTGCGGTCCATCCTGTGTTGCATGCGCCACCAGCCCAGTGAGTGTGACCCCGGCCCCAGCCGCCCACCTGATGCCACCACCGTGACCTGGCCGGGCACGGGGTCGTACCTGGTCTCCCCCGTGTCCCAACCCCCTCCCCACCCCGTGGTCTCCCTGGAGCCCATCAGCTGGACCGTGGCGGGGCTGCCTTCCTGGCAGGCTCAGAACTTCCTGCAACAGACTTGGCTCCCCAGGGAGGTNTGGCATCGAGTTGGGAAGTAGAGCTGACAGGATGTGCTGGGCTTTTAGGATCTTCTCCGTTAGAGGCCCAGAGCTTGAGACTGGGGGCCCCACTTGGGTTTGGTCTGCCATGGATTGGGGACAGCTTTGTCACTCCTGGAGCACCCAAGGGGGCTGCTCTCGAATCCCTCTCTGCCTTCCCCAGGGGCTGCCGGGAGGCCGTCAAAAGGATTGCCTACGAGTTTGTGGAGATGAAGGCCAAGGAGGGCGTGGTGTACGTGGAGGTGCGTTACAGCCCACACCTGCTGGCCAACTCCAAGGTGAAGCCGATCCCCTGGAACCAGGCCGAGTGAGTGACCCCCGGAGGGCTGTGTTGGGGCCATGGCAGGGTGGCCTGGCCCGCGACGAGGGGCACACTGGGAGCCCTGGCCCAAGCAAGACTTTGATCTTCCGTCCTGAGCTGGTCCGCAGCCTCAGCAAGACGGGCCTGCCTCTGCCCTGAGGGATGTGGTTACCATCCGGGCTCCTGTTCTTACCTTGGGCAAAAGCGTTTGGCTGTGTCTTGCCATCCTTAGTCCTGGGCACAGGCCTGTGGTCTAGGAACATGAACCTGTTTAGCCAATGCCATCTAGGGGTCCTATCCTCACCCAGTAGCTGAAGCGATGTGACCCATTCTTGCTCCTTCTGCCTCGACCCCAGGGATGACCCCTGTGGTACCTCTCAACCATCTTGCCCCCTTCTAGCTGTTGACTCTGGTACTTGTGGACAAATGGGAATCAGAACACCTTAGCTTAGCAGAGCTCTGCATCTTGAGTAGGGGGCTGTCTGATGACCCCCCAGTTGGGACAGAACTTCCCGGTCTGAAAGCTCCCAGGCAGACCCAAGGAGGATGGAAGGGGGTGTCCTAGGCCTTGGGGCCGTCTCCCTCGGCCTTTCCATAGAGGCGGTGGGTTAGTGGGGCCTAGGGCTTCTCCTGGAAGACCCCTCCTTCCTCTCTCTCCTCCCGCCTCCATCCCAGCCTCTGTCCTTTATGCCTGCCTTTGCCTCGGGCCCACCCTTCTCTTCCCACACACAGAGGGGACCTCACCCCAGATGAGGTGGTGTCGCTGGTGAGCCAGGGCCTGCAGGAGGGGGAGCGGGACTTCGGCGTGAAGGTGCGGTCCATCCTGTGTTGCATGCGCCACCAGCCCAGTGAGTGTGACCCCGGCCCCAGCCGCCCACCTGATGCCACCACCGTGACCTGGCCGGGCACGGGGTTGTACCTGGTCTCCCCCGTGTCCCAACCCCCTCCCCACCCCGTGGTCTCCCTGGAGCCCATCAGCTGGACCGTGGCGGGGCTGCCTTCCTGGCAGGCTCAGAACTTCCTGCAACAGACTTGGCTCCCCAGGGAGGCGGAGCCTGAGAGCCGTGTGGCCTGCAGGAGGCTCAAAACCAAGGAAGCCTGCACAAGAGAAACCTAAGCCAGGTTCCCGGCAGCTCGCGGTCCTCCCTGGAGACTGCGGGCTGGCCCCCTCCTGTTAGAGCTGCGGAACTTGGGACTAGGGTCTGCACTCCGGGGCCTGAAGGGTCTCCCTGTGGCTGACACCGGTCACATCTCCAGCGCTTGTGCTTCCAAGGCTGGGTGACTCTGGCCAGGTCACATCACCTCTCTGGACCTCAGATATGCCTTGTCACAGGAGGTGACCGTACTCACCCTATTCTCTGCCCTAAGAAGCAGTGAGACCACAGCGAGGGGCTGATGTCAACCCGCAGGGCCTCCCTGGGCAGGGTGGCTTGTATTCTCTCTAATCCTCGCAGGGACTTAGGAGGCAGGACCACCATTTGACATTGGTGGTCGACCACCATGTATCCCCATTCGACAGATGACGAAACTGAGGTAGAGGCTCAATCAGCAAAGCAGAAAGCCTGGACTGGAAGCCAGGGCCATCTGACTGCAGAGCCTGTGGTGGTTCATTCTTTACAATGACCTCACTGGTTGTGACTGTGTAGTAGTTAGGAATACAGTTAGTAACACAAGTGTAAGTCAGGTTTTAGGTTTAAATGTTAGCCTGTGTGGACCTCTGTCCACTCTGCTGAGTTGAGGTGGGTGTCGTCTCCGGGGCCTGAAGGGTCTCCCTGTGGCTGACACCGGTCACATCTCCAGCGCTTGTGCTTCCAAGGCTGGGTGACTCTGGCCAGGTCACATCACCTCTCTGGACCTCAGATATGCCTTGTCACAGGAGGTGACCGTACTCACCCTATTCTCTGCCCTAAGAAGCAGTGAGACCACAGCAAGGGGCTGATGTCAACCCGCAGGGCCTCCCTGGGCAGGGTGGCTTGTATTCTCTCTAATCCTCGCAGGGACTTAGGAGGCAGGACCACCATTTGACATTGGTGGTCGACCACCATGTATCCCCATTCGACAGATGACGAAACTGAGGTAGAGGCTCAATCAGCAAAGCAGAAAGCCTGGACTGGAAGCCAGGGCCATCTGACTGCAGAGCCTGTGGTGGTTCATTCTTTACAATGACCTCACTGGTTGTGACTGTGTAGTAGTTAGGAATACAGTTAGTAACACAAGTGTAAGTCAGGTTTTAGGTTTAAATGTTAGCCTGTGTGGACCTCTGTCCACTCTGCTGAGTTGAGGTGGGTGTCGGGGATTGAGAGAGAGAACTGCCACTTGTCCTTGACTGAGCCCAGGCCTTGCCCCCGGTATTTCACCCACGGGGCCTTGGCAAAGGCATCCCTGTGACCTTGTGCCGCAGCAGGTGGTGTCCGCTCTGCAAGGAGAAGACACTGAGGCCCAGAAGACTGTGGAGTCAGGCCTGGAAGACAGGACCCGGGGCCCTCTGCCTTGCGCTGGCCTTGGGTGGGAGGCAGGGGTGCGTGGGGTGGGAGGTCTTTCTCCTCCGTGCTGTTGCTAGAGGCCCGGCGGGCATCTCGCCCACAGGCTGGTCCCCCGAGGTGGTGGAGCTGTGTAAGAAGTACCGAGAGCAGACTGTGGTGGCTGTTGACCTGGCCGGAGATGAGACCATTAAAGGCAGCAGCCTCTTCCCTGGACACGTGGAGGCCTATGCGGTGGGTCCTGGGGAAAGGAAGCCAGGGAGCCACAGGCATGGGGGAAGCCGCACGCAGGGAGTGTATCTCCACCCCAGTAGGGAGTGGTCACACTGACCGGCGATCCCAAGGCCCCCTGGGCTCCCAAGCGTTCTTGACTTGGGTCTAAGGTGTTAGTTGCTCAGTTGTGTCTGATTCTTTTGCAACCCCATGGACTGTAGCCTGCCAGGCTCCTCTGTCCATGGAATTGTCCAGGTAAGAGTAATGGAGTGGGTAGTCTTTCCCTTCTCCAGGAGATCTTCTGAACAAAAGGATTGAACCCCAGTATCCTGCATTGCAGGCAGATTCTTTACCGTCTGAGTCACCAGGGAAGCTGTCTAGGGAGTGCTAGAAGTTGTAACTCTGGTATGAAGGGAAAAAAACCCACTAGATGCTGGGGGTCCTGTGTTGGAGCCTTTCTGCCTAATGATTTGCTATGTGACCTTGGGCAAGACTGTCTCTTCTCTGGGCCTGTTCCATCTGCTGGGATGACTGGGTTGGATGGAGCCAACCTCTCAAAGCCTCATGACGTGCCTCCCATGGAAGAGGTGAAGCTTGGGGTGGAGAACAGGAGCTCTGGAGTCTGCCTGGCTTCAGAGCTCAGCCCCCACTTCCTAGCTGTCTGATTGGTTGTGATCCCTGACGCGCCTGAGTTCGTCCCTTGCCCCTCCCTGTAAGACAAGTATCAGAGCAGCTGTGAATGTTACCATAGTGTATCCAAACCAAGCACAGTGCCTGACGCATAATAACTGTCTAATAACCGAGAGCGACCACTTACACGTGGTTGCAAAACCAAAACTCACCCGGACCTCCCTGTCTGGAAGCAGGCCAGGCTGACTCAGCCCCAGGGTGCGGCGAAGGCAAGGCCCACGGGGGGAACCCCAGGCCGCCCCTGACCTTGCCCTTGTCCTTGCAGGAGGCCGTGAAGAGCGGCGTCCACCGCACGGTCCACGCCGGGGAGGTGGGCTCGGCCACGGTGGTGAAAGAGGTGAGTGTTGCCGGTTGGTGGAGGGATCCTTCTCCGCGCTCCCCCCGCTCCCCCGCTCCCCCGCTCCCGAGGCCCACGCTGGGGCCCACGCTGCATGTCCGCAGGCCGTGGACACACTCAAGACCGAGAGGCTGGGGCACGGCTACCATACCCTGGAGGATGCCGCCCTTTACAACAGGCTGCTGCAGGAAAACATGCACTTCGAGGTGAGGG
>SJYX01002010.1:0-12665 GCA_006410675.1 Oreotragus oreotragus
GAGTGCTGCAATACATGGGGTCACAAAGAGTCGGACACGACTGAGTGACTGAACTGAACTGAACTGAACCACAGTTTCTTTAACCAATCATCTGTCGGTGGACATCTAGGTTGCTTCCATGTTCTAGCTATTATAAATAGTTCTTCAATGAATATTGGGCATGTGTCTTTTTCAATTTTGGTTTCCTCAAAGTATATGTCTAAGAGTATATGGGTCTTATGGTACTTTTATTCCTAGTTTTTAAACGAATCTCCATACCATCTTCCATAATGACTGTATCAATTTACATTCCCATCAAAAGTGCAAGAGTGTTCCCTTTTCTCCATAACCTCTCCAGCATTTATTCTTTGTAGACTTTTTGATGATGACCATTCTGATTGGTGGGAGGTGACATCTCATAGTAGTTTTGATTTGCATTTCTTAATAATAAGCAATGTTGAGCATTTTTTCATGTGTTTGTTAACCACGTGTATATCTTCTTTGGAAAAATGTCTGTTTGGGTCTTTTTCCTAATTTTTGATTGGGCTGTTTGCTTTTCTGGCATTGAGTTGTATGAGCTGCTTATATATTTTGGAAATTAATCCTTTGTCAGTTGTTTCATTTNCCCTTAAATCTATTTCTCACTTCCACTGTATAATCATAAGGGATTTGATTTAGGTCATACCTGAATGGTCTAGTGGTTTTCCCTACTTTCTTCAATTTAAGTCTGAATTTGGCAATAAGGAGCTCATGATCTGAGCCACAGTCAGCTCCCAGTCATGTTTTTGCTGACTGTATAGAACTTCTCCATCTTTGGTTGCAACAAATATAATCAATCTGATTTCAGTGTTGACCATCTGGTGATGTCCATGTGTAGAGTCTTCCCTTGTGTTGTTGGAAGAGGGTGTTTGCTATGACCAGTGCATTCTCTTGGCAAAACTCTATTAGCCTTTGCCTTTCTTCATTCCATACTCCAAGGCCAAACTTGCCTGTTACTACAGGTGTTTCTTGACTTCCTACTTTTGTATTCCAGTCCCCTATAAGGAAAAGGACATGCTTTTTGGGTGTTAGGTCTAGAAGGTCTTGTAAGTCTTCATAGAACCATTCAACTTCAGCTTCTTCAGCATTACTGTTCAGGGCATAGACTTGGATTTCTGTGATAATGAATGGTTTGCCTTGGAAATAAACAGAGATCATTCTGTCATTTTTGAAATTGCATTCAAGTACTATCATAGTGCTAGAAAATTTAGAAGAGCAATTATGCAAAAAAATAAATAAATAAAAAGTGTCCAAGTCAAGTAGGAAGAATATAATGACTTCTGTTAAGAGAACATGATTTTACAAATAGAAAACTATACATATACTACCAAAACTCCCTGTTAGTACTAAATCAACAGTTCTGCAAAACTGGAGGATAGAAATTCAAAAGAGAACACTGTTTTAATCCATTCAAGATGAACTATCTGAAAAGGAAATTTAAAAAATAATCCCATTTATAAGAACATCAAAAACAATAAAATATTTAGAAGTAAAGTTAACCAAAGAGATCAATGATTTATATACTACAAATGATAACACTTTGATGAAAGAAATTAAAGATGACATCTATAAATGAGAACATTTCATTTATTGAAATGAACATGTCCCATTTTCATTGGTTGGAAGGCTTAATATTGTTAAAATGTCCACACTGCCCAAAATCATCAAAATATTCAATGCATTCCCTATCAAATTTTCAATGTTTACAAAATCCTAAAATTCATTTCAAAACACAGAAGACCCCAAATGGCTAAAGCAATTTTGAGAAAGAATGTAGCTGGGGGCATGACACTTCCTTTTTAAAAAATACATTAGAAAGCTACAGTAATCAAACTACACCATCTTGATTTAAAAATAAATACACATTGACCAACAGAATACAATAGACAACCAAGAAATAAAATCCACATACATAGTCAACTGATCTTGAACACGGGGAAGAGTGGTTAAGAATCTGCCTGCCAATGAAAATCCCCTGGAGTAGGAAATGACAACCCACTCCAGTATTCTTGCCTAGAAAATCCCAAGGACAGATAAGCCTGGTGGGCTATAACCCATGGGGTCACAAGGAATCAGATGTGACTGAGAACAGAAGAATACATACAACTCCCCATTATATATATATATATGGAATGGATGGTCCCTTCAGCCAATGGTGCTGGGAAAACTAAATATCCATGTGGAAAATAATAAAATTGGACAATTATATTGCACACAAAGATCAACTCAAACGAATTAAACATTTAAACATAAGACCTAAATCTATAAAATTTTATAAGAAAACAGGGAAAGTCTTTGTGATATTGATCTAGGTAATGATTTCCTGGCTATGACACAAATAATATATGCAACAAAAGCAAAAATAAGCAAGTAGGAAGACATCTAACTAAAAAGCTCTCCACAGCAAAGGGAAAAAAATCAGAGTGAAAAGGAATCCTACAGAATGGAAAACAGCATTTGCAAACTATTTATCTGTTAAGGGATTCATATTCAAAATATATAAGGGCTCAAAAACTCAGTAGCAAGGAAAAAAAAATAATTTTTAAAATGGACAATGAGCTTCAATAAACATTTCTCTGAAGAAGACATACGAGTGGCCAACAGGTATATGAAAATATGCTCATATATTAATCAGGGATGTGTAAATCAGCCACATTTTAGTAATGATATCTAGCAAATATCTTACTTTGAAACTTTAATCTACTCACTTGTAAAATGAAGATACTGCTGTGTTTTGTAACAATCCTAATAAATAGGATAATCAGATGTAAGAATGTATGACAAATTTTTAAACTATTATATTTTAGCATATTAATTGTTGCCATTGCTACTTCAGTTTTATTGGTTGAAGTTTGCATATTTCAATATTTTTCTCACTTGGAATTAAATAACTCTGTTTATGTTTAAATATCTGATCATAACAACAGTAAAAAGCCCCAGGAAAGAGTTCTTGCCTTATAATTATTCTTAATAGTCTAATTATTTTGAATAGTTGGCATTACTCTTTACCAAACAATTACCTAAATCTAACTTACATATATAATTAGCTCAGAATGGGCAATTCCAGGTTTTCAAGGGGAAGTTGTTTTTCTATGCACAAATTACAAGCCAAATTGCTTGCTGGATACTTATTCAAACCTCTTTGGAAAACTGCAAGATGAATTATTCTAAAGAATAAGAGTATTTGGCACAATAATTTTTGTGAGAATTACTATTTTATCTAGTTCTGCCTCATAAGGATAACAAAAAGCTAGTTTATATTATAGCACTGTTTAATGATAGCTAAGAGGGAGAAAAAGAATTTGTGACAAACAATTTTAGTCAATATTTTAAAGAATGCACTGAAAGGAGATTACTATATAAGAGTGTAAACAAGTTGATGAAAACTTCCATTACTGGTGGTATTGATAATGCTGCATACAGTGAATAGACTGATAGTGTCTATACAGTCAGGATCACATGGATCACATGATTCAAAGCCTTATCATAGTGCAGGGGCTTGAGTTACTCAGTGAAGCTGTGAGCCATACCATGCAGAGCCACCCAAAGCAGACAGGTCACGGTGTAGAGCTCTGACAAATGTGGTCCATTAGAGGAAGAAATGGCAACTCACTTCTGTATTCTTCCCATGAGACCCCAAGAAAAGTGTGAAACAGAAAAAGATAAAACACCAGAAGACAAGTCCCCCAGGTCAGTAGGTATCCAATATGCTACTGGGGAAGAGTGGAAGGCAGTTACTATTAGCTCCAAAAAGAATGAAGTGGCTGGGCCAAAATAGAAACAATGCTTAGCTGTGAATGTGTCTGGTGGTGAAAGTAAAGCCCTGTGCTGTAAAGAACAATATTACATAGGAGCCTGGAATGTGAGGTCCATGAATCAAGGTAATTTGAATGTGGTCAAGCAGGAGATGTCAAGGGTGAACATCGAAATCTTAGGGATCAGTGAACTAAAATAGACTGGAATGGGTGAATTTAATTCAGATGACCATGTCTATTACTGTGATCAAGAATCCCTTAGAAGAATGGAGTTGCCCTCATAGTCAACAAAAGAGCCTGAAATGCAGCACTTGGTTGCAGTCTCAAAAATGACAAAATGATCTCAGTTCGTTTTCAAGGCAAATCATTCAGTATCATAGTAATCCAAGTTTTCATCATAGGGGATTAGAATGCAAAAGTAGGAAGTCAATAGATGCCTGAAGTAACAGGCAAGTTTGGTCTCACAGTACAAAATGAAACAGGACAAAGGCTAACAGAGTTTTACCAAGAGATCACACTGGTCATAGCAAACACATGCTTCCAATTACCCAATAGATGACTCTACACATAGACATCACTAGATGGTCAATACCAAAATCAGATTGATTATATTCTTTTCAGCCAAAAATAGAGAAATTCTATACAGTTACCAAAACAAGACCTAGAGCTGACTAGCTCAGATCATGATCTCCTCACTGCAAAATTCAGGCTTTAAATTGAAGAAAGTAAGTAAAACCACTAGGCCATTTTGGTAAAGTAATGACCTGGATAACTATGATTGTGTGGTCACTCACCTAGAGGCAGACATCCTGGAGGTGAAATCAAGTGGGCCTTAGAAAACATTACTGTGAACAAAGGTAGTGGAAAGTGATGGAATTCCAGCTGAGCTATTTCAAATCCTAAAAGATGATGAAGTTAAAGTGTTGCACTCAATATGCCAGCAAATTTAGAAAACTCAGCAGTGGCCACAGGACTGAAAAAGGTCAGTTTTCATTCCAATCTCAAAGAAGGACAATGACAAAGAATATTCAAAATACTGTATAGTTGTGCTCATTTCACATGCTTAGTGAGGTTATGCTCAAACTCCTCCAAGCTAGGCTTCAGCAATATATGAACCAAGAAATCCCAGTCGTAAAGCTGTAAGTCGTAAAAGCCATTAGAACCAGAGATCAAATTGCCAATATTGGATCATAGAGAAAGCAAGAGAATTCCAGAAAAACACCTAATTCTGAAATAGGAGGGTGGGAACGAACAAGTCAATATTCATTTCTCCCACCTCCTAGGCACACTAACTCATCAGGGGTAATGATCACTCTGAATCTACCTTCTTGCTTACAGCTGCAATAGTGGAGGGCAGACAATGGTCCTGCACATCCTTCATTTCAGGAAAAAGAAGGGGAAAATCTGTATCTCACCAGGAAGATGCAGCCCTGCTTCTGGAACTTTTCCTTAAATCCCTACTTTTCTTTATGGAAACCTCAAGAAATCATTGTAGCAACACATAAAAAAATTAGTAAGTCCTTAAATGTGTGTCTTCTGGGTTAATTTTATTAGTAGTTTTATTTATTCTATGAGGTGTTGAGCCCCCATTATTTTCAGCCACAGGGTTTTCCCTACAATACTGAGGCATGAAAACTACCATTCATAATTCTACTGCATATTTTAATTTATAGTTGCAATTTAAAATGTTTAAACATTGATTATGTTTTAATTCAAATACATAATCAATGTTTAAGTACTCAAGAAAAATTGAGTTTCAAAGTGTTTTTCAATAAGACATGTGAATTTAATGAACTGAATATTAAACAATGGGAAATAAATGTGGGTGCTCTAGTTCAAGAACAAACATCTCTTCAGACTTTCAAGAATCTTTATAAACATACTTAAAATTAAGGGCATACCATATCCCAATAAGATGGACAGAACAGAAAATATTAGAGATTCTTACAGTAATCAGACTTGGTAATTATATGCATTATCCTGAAACACATTCCATACTGGTGAGATGCAAAGTATGACAAATATTTCAAAATATATTTGACAATATCAAATTTTCATAATTTCCTTACACTATGCCTCGGGAATCTCATTTCTAGGGAAATGCCCTAGAGAATTTTTCAGATACATGGAGACACGGACAAGCATACAGACTGAACCATTATTTGCAATAACAAAAACACTAAAATAAATGTTTTTATCTTTTGGAGAACTCACAAATAAGCTCTGATTCCATTTATACCATAAATTACTACATGCATGATAAGATAAATTAACTTGGGGAGAACAAGATGGCAGAGGAGTAGGTGGACATGGAGTACATATCTCTTCACAGATACATCAAGAAAACATCTTCAGACACAGAAGTGCATATACAATACCAGTTGAGAATGGACAGGAGTACCTGACCAGTGGAAAAGAATATATAGAACCATGCAAAACTCAGTAGGATGAAGAAGCTAGGGGAAAAACAGGAATGTTAGTGGAACTGGACCTGTCCTTGGCAGGTGGGGGAACTGAGGCAGGGATCTGATCCCCACAGCAGGGCAGTTGTCTGAATCAGAGGAGAAATATTTAAGGCTGAGAGTGAAACAGCTGATCTGTGGCAGCCTAAATGGAATGAGAATCAGACAGTCCTTGCTGCAGCCATACATACTCCAGACAGTAACACTGGTCCCCTGGAAAACACAGAGCTGGAATTTAGGGATTATGGAACAATCCCAGGGAGAGGGCAGCTGTTGACTGCAGAGAGACAGATCGGGGAAATGTGAGGGAGAAAATTGTCGGGAGAAATGCCTGTGGAGGAAAGCTGGGCAGCCATGGAAGCAAGGCAATAATACTGAATCACATGTAAGGGGGTGGAGCCATCACTATAGACTCACTTTCCCCATATGTCAGCGTCAGCAGCAGAACAATAGAGAGGCTGGCTCATCAAACACTTGACACTCTGAACTACAGAGTAGGACCCGACCCAGTGTGGCCCTTTAAATGCCTGACCTGCTGATCTACAGAGTACAACTTCAGCCGGGATTGGAAGGGGGCGGGGGGGGCACGGTTATGTGCCTGGTGCACTGAACAACACAGAAGGACCCCAGGCAAAGGAACCCTCTCGGTGCCTGAATGGGAAGAGCTATGGAGAAAGACTGACCAGAGAGGCCTTCTGATTGCCAGCTACAAGAGGATTCAAAAAAAAAAAAAAAAACTCTGATAGGGCCATAATTCCTGTGGCAGAGACAGTCCATGTCCTTGTACAACTGGCACTGCCAGGGGCCCCATAAGCCAAGCAGCTGGGCCACATTCACGCTCAATTCTCACTAGGGCAGAGCTGCCACAGGCAAAAAAAAAAACACCTCGTGTCTATGCGTGCAGGATCGCTTTTGTTGTGTCCAACTCTTTGCGACCCTGTAGACTGGTCTGTCAGGCTTCTCTGTCAGGGAGAGGGGTTCTCCAGGCAAGAATACTGGAGTGTATTGAACAATACTGGTTGCCATACCCTTCTAGAGCACTATATTTCCTGCTGCCCTAGCCGCCAACTCCGCTGAGTACCTGGTGCTGCCAGAGCCCATGGGGCCCAAGCAGCCACACCACTTCCACACCGGGCCCTCACAGGGGCAAACCCAGGTCCTCCAGGGCAGCCTCAGGAGCAAGCCCCAGTGGATCACTCACATAAAGAGGTGGAAATAAAGCCACAACTGAAACCCAGGGGCAGTGTGGTTAAGGAAGAAGACCCCAAACCTTCCCCCAGCTGTACAAGCTGCAGATGAAATCCACACAATCAACTAGGCAGACTGTGTGTCTTTGAAATATATAAAAAGTTATTGAGAGCTCCCACAAAAGAAAACACACTAGTTCTGATAGCTGTGGATATTGCAGGCAAAAACACACAGGAGTAGAACCAGATTAGAATCTGAACTGCCTCACAGCAGGTCCAGAGATCAGCAGTGTTGGAGGGCATCCTAGGGAGTTAAGGTGGACTGTGACTTCCAGTGAGGGAAAGAACTCTGACAGCAGTGACTCAAGAAAAACATTTATTATTCTTAGTTTTTTACTTGTTCTGTAGAATCTTTTGGATTTTTTTTCTTTTTTCCCCCTTTTTGTCTCCTTTCTGTTGTAAATTTTATTGGCATTATGAAATCCAATTAAGCTTTTGAGCTTTTTTTTTTTTCTCAGTCACATTTTTTACTGTTATAAACTTCAGACTCTGTCAGGCTTTTGCAGTTAAGTGGAATTTTCTTTTTTTTTCTTGCTCTCTTTTTTTTAATTTTAATTTTTATATTCTAAAACCTATTATTATTTTTCTACATTTATATCTTTGTTGTTTTTCCTAGTATTCTTTTTCCCATGCAGTTAATCTTTAACATATATAAATCTTCTTCATCTACCTCTGTTTAACTTTTCATATTTATTATTTCTTTCTTTTCATTCTCTCCTTTCCTCTCAGCATATTTATCTGTTTTATTCTCATTGTTTTATTCCCCACTTGGCACCTTGCTTTAGTTTTGTTTTCTAGTTTGTGCTTTAATTAGTTTAGTTCTGGTAGATATAATTTTTGGTTTCCTTTGCTCACTGGGTCAATCTATTGTACTTTATTTTTGTTAGACTCTTCATTTTGCTTATGGGTGTATATGTATATATTTATATTCAGTCACATTTTTAATTGTTGTTATAAACCTCTGCCTCTACGTTGGGCTTTTGTAGTTATTTTCTCTTTTTTATAATTTGATTTTCAATTTTTTTAAACCTATTATATTTTTCTACATGTATTCCTTTGTTTTCTTTCCACCTGTCCTTTTCCCCTTGCAGTTAATCTTTAATGTATATAAATCTTCTTCATCTACCTCTATTTAACTTTGAATATCTATTCTTTCTTTCTTTTTTACTTTCCTTTCCTCTCAAAACATTTGTTAGTTTTGTTTTCATTGCTTTATCCCACTTGGCACCTTGCCTTAGTTTTGTATTCCAGTTTGTGCTTTAGTTAGCTTTGTTCTTAACTGGTAAATGTAATTTCTGATTTATTTTGTTTACCAGGTGAATTTACTTTACTTTATTTTTGCTGGACTGTTTTGACTTTGCTCAAGGGTGTATATGTATACATGTATATTTCATTATTTTAGTTATTATTTTCCTTATTTTGTAATTCCATTTGTCTCTGGTTCATCTCTGATTTCTTGGTTTTGGATATTTGTTTTAATCTCACTTAATACCATAACAACCACTTGTGTAATCTTTGTTCCTGACCAGAGATCAAGCTCTGCACCTTTGGAGTGGGAGCACTGACTTCAAGACCCTAGACTACCAGAGAACTAACCCCAGGGAGTATCAAATAGTGAGAACTCACACAAAAGAAACCACTTGAATACAAGACCCAGAATCACCCAACTATCAGTAGCACCCTGTGCAGGATGTTACATCTAAACAACAAAGAAAACAAAAATACAAATCCAGTCATTAGCAGACAGGATTACCATCTCACTCAGCCTTGACCATCAGAGGAAAAACAAACAAACAAAGGCTCAGCACAAATCTCATCCTATACAAAGCCTATACAAACCACTAGACCAACCTTAGGAGGGCAGGAACCAAAAGGAAGAAAGGATTCAACCTTCTTCAAGGAATGAATTCAACTTTTCTTGAAGCCTGGGAAAAGGAGACCTCAAACAGTAAGTTTAAAAAAATAATGAAAAGGCAGAGAAATCGTACACAAATGAAGCAACAAAGTAGAAACACAGAAGTCCAAATAAATGAAGAGCAAATAGGCAAACTACCTGAAAAAGAATTCAGAATAATGATAGTAAAGATCATAAAAAATCTTGAAAGCAAAATGGTGAAAATGTAAGAATCAATGAACAAAGGCCTAGAAGAATTAAAGAATAAAGATACACAGGCAAACAACACAATTACTGAAATTAAAAATACTCCTGAATGAATCAATAGCAGAATATTTGAAGCAGAAGAACAAATCAGTGAGCCAGAAGATAAAATGGTAGAAATACCTTCTGAAGAACAGAATAAAGTAATAAAAGTCAAAAGAACTGAGGAAAGTATCAGAGACCCCAGGACATCAAACACACCAACATTTGAATTATAGGGGTCCTAGAAGAAGAAGAGAAAAATAAAGGGTATGAGAAAAATTTTGAAGAGATTATAGTTGAAAAATTTCCCAATGTTGAAAAGGAAATCATCAACCAAGTCCAAAAGGCACAAAGAGTACCATACAGGGTAAACCCAAAGGGAAACATGCCAAGACACATTTACTAATCAAAGTAACAAAGATTAAACACAAAGAAAGAATATTAAAAGCAGCAAGGGAGAAGGAACAAGTAACATATAATGGAAACCCCATATGCTTAACAGTGCTGCAGACCAGAAGGGAAAGGCAGGTTATATTTAAATTACTGAAAATGAAAAATCTACAACCAAGATTACTGTACATGGCAAGGGTCTCATTCATAATTTATGGAGACATAAGCAATGGCATCCCATTCCAGTACTCTTGCCTGGAGAATCCCATGGATGGAGAAGCCTGGTAGGCTGGAATCCATGGGGTCGCTGAGGGTCAGACATGACTGAGCGACTTCACTTTGACTTTTCACTTTCATGCATTGGAGAAGGAAATGGCAACCCCCTCCAGTATTCTTGCCTGGAGAATCCCAGGGATGGGGGAGCCTGGTGGGCTGCCGTCTCGGGTCACACAGAGTCGGACACGACTGAA
Organism: Oreotragus oreotragus; assembly: GCA_006410675.1. Lineage (NCBI taxonomy): Eukaryota > Metazoa > Chordata > Mammalia > Artiodactyla > Bovidae > Oreotragus > Oreotragus oreotragus. Next base: position 10,483 of record SJYX01002010.1, read on the forward strand.
ATGACTTAGCAGTAGCAAGATTTCCCTGGTGGCTCAGACAGTAAAGCGTCTGCCTACTATCTGCCTACTTCCCTGGGTTGGGAAGAGCCTCTGGAGAAGGAAAAGGCAACCCACTCCAGTACTCTTGACTGGAATATCCCATGGACGGAGGAACCTGGTAGGCTACAATCTATGGGGTCGCAAAGAGTCGGACACGACTGAGCAACTTCACCTCGACTTCACCTCAAAAGCTTTTCAGACAAACAAAAGTTAAGAAAATTCAGTACCACTAAACCACCTTTATTACAAAATGTTAAAAGGACTTATATAGTCAAGAAATACAAGACAAGAAAAAAAAATCTTCAAAATCAATCCCAAACAATTAAGAAAATGGCAATAGGAGCATATATACCAATAATTACTTTAAATGCAAATGGATTAAATGCTCCAACCAAAAGACACAGACTGGCCGAATGGATACACAAACAAGACCATTATATGCTGTTTATAGGCAACCCACTTCAGACCTCAAGACACAGACTGAAAGTGAGAGGATGGAAAAATATATTCCATGCAAATGGGAAGCAAAAGAAAGCTGGAGTAGCAATCCTCATATCAGAGAAAATAGACCTTAAAATAAAGATTACAAAAGTTAAGGAAGAACATTACATAATCATCAAGGGATCAATTCAAGAGGAAGACATAATAATTGTAAATGTCTATGCACCCAACATAGGAGCACCTCAATGCATAAGACAAACATTAATAGATGTAAAAGAAAAAACTGACAGTAACAATAATAGTAGGATACATTAAAACCCCACTCATGCCAATGGACAGGTCATCAAAACAGAAAATTAATAAGGAAACACAAGTCTTAAATGCTGCATTAGATGAGATGGATCTCATTGATACCTTCAGGACATTTCATCAAAATGCAGGCAAATACACCTTCTTCTTAAGTGCACATGGGACATTTTCTAGGACTGACCACATCTTGAGTCACAAATCAAACCTCAGTAAATTTAAGAAAATTGAAATCATACCAAGCATCTTCTCCAACCACAATGTTATGAGACTGGATATCAATTACAAGAAAAAAATCTGTAAGATACAAAACACATGGAGATTAAACATTAAAAAACACGTTTCTAAATAACCAAGTTTATGGAAGAAATCAAAATGGAAAAAAAAATTCTCGAGACAATGAAAACACAACAACGCAAAACCTATGGAATGCAGTAAAACCAGTTCTAAGAGGAAAGTTTACANAACACATGGAGATTAAACATTAAAAAACACGTTTCTAAATAACCAAGTTTATGGAAGAAATCAAAATGGAAAAAAAAATTCTCGAGACAATGAAAACACAACAACGCAAAACCTATGGAATGCAGTAAAACCAGTTCTAAGAGGAAAGTTTACAGGAATTCAATTCTACTTCAAGAAACAAGAAAAACATCCAATAGGAAACTTTTACACCTAAGATAACTGGAAAAAGAAGAAGAACAACAAAAAATTAGTAGAAGGTAAGAAATAATAATAAGAATAATAAAAAATAGGAAGATCATGTCATCCGGTCCCATCACTTCATGGCAAATAGATGGGGAAACAGTGGAAACAGTGTCAGACTTAATTTGGGGGGCTCCAAAATCACTGCAGATGGTGACTGCAGCCATGAAATTAAAAGACACTTACTCCTTGGAAGAAAAGTTATGACCAACCTAGATAGCATACTTAAAAGCAGAGACATTACTTTGCCGACTAAGGTCCATCTAGTCAAGGCTATGGTTTTTCCTGTGATCATGTATGAATGTGAGAGTTGGACTGTGAAGAAAGCTGAGCACTGAAGAATTAATGTTTTTGAACTGTGGTGTTGGAGAAGACTCTTGAGAGTCCCTTGGACTGCAAGGAGATCCAACCAGTCCATTCTGAAGATCAACCCTGGGATTTCTTTGGAAGGAATGATGCTAAAGCTGAAACTCCAGTACTTTGGCCACCTCATGCAAAGAATTGACTCATTGGAAAGACTCTGATGCTGGGAGGGATTGGGGGCAGGAGGAGAAGGAGACGACAGAGGATGAGATGGCTGGATGGCATCACTGACTCGATGGATGTGAGTCTGAGTGAACTCTGGGAGTTGGTGATGGACAGGGAGGCCTGGCATGCTGCAATTCATAGGGTCACAAAGAGTCGGACATGAC
>SJYX01002010.1:18410-142098 GCA_006410675.1 Oreotragus oreotragus
CATACATGATCACAGGAAAAACCATAGCCTTGATTAGATGGACCTTAGTTGGCAAAGTAATATCTCTGCTTTTGAATATGCTATCTAGGTTGGTCATAACTTTTCTTCCAAGGAGTAAGCATCTTTTAATTTCATGGCTGCAATCACCATCTGCAGTGATTTTGGAGCCCCCCAAAATAAAGTCTGGCATTGTTTCCACTGTTTCTCCATCTATTTCCCATGAAGTGATGGGACGGGATGCCATGATCTTCGTTTCTGAATGTTGAGCTTTAGGCCAACTTTTTCACTCTCCACTTTCACTTTCATCAAGAGGCTTTTTAGTTCCTCCTCACTTTCTGCTATAAGGGTGGTGTCATATGCATATATGAGGTTATTGATATTTCTTCCAGCAATCTTCATTCCCGCTTGTGTTTCTTCCAGTCCAGCGTTTGTCATGATGTACTCTGCATATAAGTTAAATAAGCAGGGAGACAATATACAGCCTTGATGTACTCCTTACATATACACAATGGAATGTTACTCAGCCATAGAAAGGAATGCATGTGAGTCAGTTCTAATGCAGTGGATCAATCTAGAACCTATTATATAGCATGAAGTAAGTCAGAAAATGGTAGATAATTATCATGTTCTAATGCATATATACGGAATCTAGAAACATGGTACTGAAAAATTTATTTACAGGGCAAACTAAGCCAAACAAAGCAAGCACATTGTTACAGAGAACAGAGCAGTGGTTACCAGAGGGGAAGGAAGGTGAGGGTAGGGTTCATAGGTAAGGGGGTCAGCTATATCATGACAAATGGAGTTTAAACTTTGGTGGTGAGCATGTTGTAGTGTTCACAGACATCAAACTATGTTGCATACACGAAACTAATATTATAAATCAATATTACCTCAATTTAAAAAACTATAATAAAATTATGAGGTAAATAAGGTTAAAAGATATAATTCTAGAAGTATATTTTTGTTCAAAAGTGATCATGTTGAAAGAAGTGTTAGTAAAATTTGTGTAATGGTATCCTTTTCTTTGTACAGTCTTTTTCACATATATTAGTCATTAAACATGAGTCATGCTAAAAAAGTATTAATGAGGTTTAATACAAAGATATAGAAATGCACGTCATAATCATCCATTCACTCAATGACCACAAAGTGGATATGTCTGTGTCACCACTACTGAGATCACTACCTAAACTACTACCAATACTTTGGAAGCCTCTACCATACTGAAGCCCAATTACTACCCATTTTCTCATCCTATATATAGTAATTCATAATTCCTTATGTTTGACTACTTTCATCATATAAACTGAATCTTCATTATGTATCCTTTTATTCCTAGCTTCCCTTATACAGTTTGATTTTCTGAGATAAACCCAACTTGCTATTCAAAGTCATAATTCTTACATCTTATTGCTGGGTGGTATTTCATTGCACACAGAGATCAGGCTGTTGATCTTTTCTATTGTCCATGACTACTTGTATTTTTTCCATTATTTGACATTTAGAAACATATTTTGGACATTCTTATAGGTATTGTTTATACATATACATATTTGGGGGTATATATTTGGAAATGAAATTGTTGAGTCATACTGTGTGCATATTGTTTAACCATTGAAAATACTGCCAAAGCACTCCCCAAAGCATGTAATGCACAAAAAATTATACACTATAAGCATCACAAGAGAATTACCACTGTTTCATTTCCTATTGCCATTTTGTATTGCCCCTCTTCGATTTTTGGCAATTTGGTATGCATTTACTCAATATGCTAGCAAATTTGGAAAACTCAGCAGTGACCACAGGACTGGAAAAGGTCAGTTTTCATTCCAATCACAAAAAAGGCAATGCCAAAGAATGCTCAAACTACTGCACAATTGCACTCATCTCACATGCTAGTAAAGTAATACTCAAAATTCTCCAAGCCAGGCTTCAGTAATACATGAAATGTGAACTTCCTGATGTTCAAGCTGGTTTTAGAAAAGGCAGAGAAATCAGAGATCAAATTGCCAACACCTGCTGGATCATGGAAAAAGCAAGGGAGTTCCAGAAAAACATCTATTTCTGCTTTATTGACTATGCCAAAGCCTTTGACTGTGTGGATCATGATCAACTGTGGAAAATTCTGAGAGGGATGGGAATACCAGACCACCTGACCTGCCTCTTGAGAAATCTGTATGCAGGTCAGGAAGCAACAGTTAGAACTGGACATGGAACAACAGACTGGTTCCAAATAGGAAAAGGAGTACGTCAAAGCTGTATATTGTCACCCTGCTTATTTAACTTCTGTGCAGAGTACATCATGAGAAACGCTGGACTGGAAGAAACACAAGCTGGAATCAAGATTGCNACAGTTAGAACTGGACATGGAACAACAGACTGGTTCCAAATAGGAAAAAGAGTACGTCAAGGCTGTATATCGTCATCCTGCTTATTTAACTTCTATGCAGAGTACATCATGAGAAATGCTGGACTGGAAGAAACACAAGCTGGAATCAAGACTGCCGGAAGGAATATCAATAACCTCAGATATGAAGATGACACCATCCTTATGGCAGAAAATGAAGAGGAACTAAAAAGCCTCTTGATGAAAATGAAAGTGGAGAGTGAAAAAGTTGGCCTAAAGCTCAACATTCAGAAACGAAGATCATGGCATCCGGTCCCATCACTAATAGGAAATAGATGGGGAAACAGTGGAAACAGTGTGAAACTTTAATATTTTGGGCTCCCAAATCACTGTAGATGGTGATTGCAGCCATGAAATTAAAAGACGCTTACTCCTTGAAAGAAAAGTTATGACCAACCTAGATAGCATATTCAAAAGCAGAGATAATACTTTGCCGACTAAGGTCCATCTAATCAAGGCTATGGTTTTTCCTGTGATCATGTATGGATGTGAGAGTTGGACTGTGAAGAAGGCTGAATGCCGAAGAATTGATGCTTTTGAACTGTGGTGTTGGAGAAGACTCTTGAGAGTCCCTTGGACTCCAAGGAGATCCAACCAGTCCATTCTGAAGATCAGCCCTAGGATTTCTTTGGAAGGAATGATGCTAAAGCTGAAACTCCAGTACTTTGGCCACCTCATGAGAAGAGTTGACTCATTGGAAAAGATGCTGGGAAGGATTGGGGGCAGGAGGAGAAGGGGACGACAGAGGATGAGATGGCTGGCTGGCATCACTGACTCGATGGACATGAACTCTGGGAGTTGGTGATGGACAGGGAGGCCTGGCATGCTGCAATTCATGGGGTTGCAAAGAGTCGGACACAACTGAGCGACTGAACTGAATTGCTGTTTTAATATGCATTTCCCTCATGACTAATGAAGCTGGGCACTTTTTCACCAATTAATGACTTTTGGCTACAAGCCTATGAGAAATGCTATTCTAGTTCCATGCCAATGTTTTCCTTTTGGTTGTGTCTTTTTATCATTGTTTGTGAGAATATGTCAGTTACATATATTGCAGATATATTCCCCCATATACTTATTGCTAATAGAATTTATATTGTTGTTATTTTCTCCAGTATTAAGCATCATTATTCTAAGATTCATGTCTGAAAATTCAATTATTTGAATCCTTTATAAGTCTGATTCTATTGCCAATAAAGAGCATTCAGAGGGAAGTAGGAAAAGGCTAAACAATTAAACTCTGACTCTGGATCTTGAGAAGAGACTACAAAGAAATGGAAACAAAGAAGAGAAAAAGGACAAAACAGTGGGATTTTTTTTCTTTAGCTGAACTATTCGAAAAAGGACACAAAACCACAAAGCCATGACAATAAATATGAACGAGTAGAGCTGGGGTCTGAGTGAGTCTTTTACTAGGACTACCCCATTTTGGATTTTTCTGCCTACAGACCAGAAACACCCCTCATCCCCTTGCCCCTCCTTGTGAAGTGGAATTACATGTCCCTTTGGTGGGTATGGGGTGGAGATTATACTTAGACATAGAGTAAACACATTTATGGTTTAGTTTGCTCCATTATGTAAAAGATCTTGGAGGAAATTGGTAAGGCCTTTTGCCAGAAGCAAGAGAAGTTGAGAAAAGAATACTATGTATTTTTGAGCTTTTTTGTACCAAGAGCTTCTGGACTTTGTTGGCCTATTGCATTCCCCACTGATCTGATCAAATTAGTATGGTTAACAAACAATGAAGATAGATGTCTTATACATATATATTTTCCCCTATTCTTCCTCAGAACAACTTTTTTGGAAAAACTAATGCCTTGAAGAGCCTGGAAATGATTGACCCCTCTAGTGTAATTTTGACTGGAATGAGAATGATTCTGGCAGCTTAATTACAGACAGCTATCCCTGCCCTTATCATGCCTCTTGCTGATATGGCCTGTTCAATGTAGAGATTAAAATAGGCATTATCAGGAGACAAGGCATTTAGCTGTCTTATAATATATATGGTTAATTATCTACTATGTCCAATAAAGTGATAATTTGTGAAACTGTAGTTGTCTATGGTTTAGAATAGTTGTTTCTCAGGGAGAAAATAAGTATTAATTTCATGTAGAAGTATCTCAGTGGGTGTAAAGTATAAATTATAGACAAAACTGGGTTCTCTTTGGAAATTTTTATGGTCTTTACAGAAAAAAAGATATACATACAAATACATAGAGACATGCATGTTTATCTACCAACAGTTTAAACTGGGGAAGTTTGAGAATTATAGAGAAAAAAATATAATGATAACAGGGAATTGACATATCCCATACCACTTTGCCCATTAACATGTAACATAAGAGTAAAACAGTACTGAAACATTGTTAAAGCCCATGCTTTATTCAAATATATTCAGTTTTGTATCAAAAAATATAAAAACTTCTACCATAAATTCTAATCAATCTATTATCCAACAACTTTTTCTTGAACTACAATTTATTATTAAGAACTACACTTCCCTCATTTATATTACCCATATTCGAACACATTATTGTCTTCCTGGCCCCATGGCCCAATGAACAAGCTGATAAACTTGTCTCTTTTGCTACTCATACTGAACAACATGCTCTGTTGAGGGAGGAGGGGTTCAGGATGGGGAACATGTGTATGTATATCTGTGGCGGATTCATGTTGATGTATGGCAAAACCAATACAATATTGTAAAGTAACATCTCCAATTAAAATAAATAAATTTATAATAAAAAAAGAAAAAAAAAACAATAATGCTGGCTCATTACATCAAATTTAGAAAATTTCATACCAGCATGCTAAAAAAAACCATTAATAATTGCTCTACTTGTAGGCCCCTACATCTTTGACTCATTACATAAGATATCAGTCCTCAAAGATTACAACCCCCCAATGAACTATGGCAAATGCATGTAACTCATTGCCCTGAACTTTCTTCCTCTTCTTTTATATGGGCCACACCTCTCCAAGGTGAAGCTACACAATGTGTTATAACCCACTTGTTAGCTTGCTTTTCAGTAATGGGAACACCTAATTCTATAAAAACAGACAATGGCCCTGCCTATATTTCTAGGCAATTCAAACAATTTTTACATTCATTCTCTATAAAACAGATTACAGAGATCCTTTATAATCCACAAACACAAGACATAGTTAAACAAACACATCACACATTAAAACTACAAATAAAAAAATTTTTAAAGGGGGGGGGGGATACACAGGAATACTTCTTTTTTTCTTATCCAGAGCAGACTTTACTAGATTCCAAAGAATATATTCTTTAAGCCTATAAATATTGTTAATACAGCTTTATTTGTTTTAAATTTTTTTAACTTACCACAAGGAGATATTTTTACAAAAGCAGAAAAACATTTCAAGGCATTGAAGGACACCGCCCTTCCTCTGCCCANTTTTAAAGGGGGGGGGGGGGATACACAGGAATACTTCTTTTTTTCTTATCCAGAGCAGACTTTACTAGATTCCAAAGAATATATTCTTTAAGCCTATAAATATTGTTAATACAGCTTTATTTGTTTTAAATTTTTTAACTTACCACAAGGAGATATTTTTACAAAAGCAGAAAAACATTTCAAGGCATTGAAGGACACCACCCTTCCTCTGCCCATTTGGTATCAAGACGGGTTGACTAAACAATGGAAATCTGGAAAATTAATATTACAGGGAAAAGGGTTGTATTTCTCCAGATGGATCCAACGAAATCAGTTGTCTCCCTCTTCGGAAGATCGGCCCCAGGGGAGCCACTGACATTCAAGATAGAGAAGAAATGGTGAAATCCCCAGGAGGAGGAATTTCCAGTACAAGCCATGGCGGCTTTTAAAATTTCCAAGAAATGCCACACTCGATGTCCTTATGATCTCCCTACTTGGGGACAGATGAAAACCCTTACTAATCAAGCTGAAAATCTGGTTTCTCAACAGGAAGTGCCTCGGAATCCTGAAAATATTTTTGTCGCTATGCTTGCTTTTCTTGCTTTTGCTTCCCCGGTTCACACTTAATCACACTTAATCACACTTATGGGGCTTATATACCTAACCCCCATTTATTGTAGGTTGTAGAATGGACAGATATAGGAACAGTCATATCTACTAATGACTCAACACACATGACCCCTTCTTGGAGCTTGGAGGGGCCCTCTCATCCTGAGGAAGAAGGAAGACAAATTAACATTTCTCTAGGCTATGAAATCCTTCCTTTATGCATGGACCCATCAAAATTATGTGTTAATGTTAGTCGACAAACGTGGGCTTTCATTCTGCCTCCCAAAAAAGAACTTCCGCACATTGCTTGGACTGTTTACTGCCTTGTCCTTTTATGAAAACCATGTCAATACCACCAAAACTCTAGGAAAGGACAAAAGTTGGAACGTAAGGGGTTTACTTATAAGGACTTTAAATATACTCCTGTTTATTGGGATAGATGTCAAGCTAAATCAGGAAATTTAATATTTGTGACAAATTACACCATTGTTGATTGGGGACCCCATGGTATATGGCTATCTGACTGCTCAGATGATAATAATAGTACTATATGTGATTACGTTACCAAGTAGCATAGAAGATTACCAACAGTTCAATGAAACACTTTCATGACAAAGGATTCCTTGGCTGGCTTGACGGTGAAATGGCACCTTCTTGCCCTCACATCGTCCTCAGTAAATGAATTGGGCCTGAACAATGGGACATCTGAAAACTTGCTGCAAGTACTGAAAAACTTGGAACTTGGAATAGATATTTCACAGAGACCAGTCATTATCATAATAATGATTCCTTCCGTTATATTTCACAGAGATCAGTTATAGTCATCGTAATGATTTCTTCCATTATAATCATATATTTTATACAATTATGTTCCCCTTCCTTTTGTTAGAGCCATAGAAAGCTTACAATTTAATAGACTTTACATTCTATGACCTGTATAAATTGCATATTGTCTACTTGTCTTAATTCCTCTATTTCTCTAAAAAGTGAATCCCTTTTGATCCTTCGATCTCGATGTAGTCTATGGTTGCCAGTAGATCTCCAACGACACTGGAAAGAGGGCCCCATGGCAGGACTTGCTTCCCGGTTACTCATTAAATTACTTCGATGATCTAAATGATTGATTGGATGGTTAATTATTGGCATTTTGGGGTTAATAGCCATTGGCACCACTGCTGCTTTCACAGACATTGCTTTACAAACTTCAGTTCAAACACAAAACTTTATTCAAAATTAGACTAAAGATGCTCATACTANTACTCATTAAATTACTTCGATGATCTAAATGATTGATTGGATGGTCAATTCTTGGCATTTTGGGGTTAATAGCCATTGGCACCACTGCTGCTTTCACAGACATTGCTTTACAAACTTCAATTCAAACACAAAACTTTATTCAAAATTGGACTAAAGATGCTCATACTATGTGGGCCACTCAGGCTCAGATAGATGAAGAAGATCAGGATAAAATGTAGAAATTAAAAACAGCTATCCAATGGGCTGGAGATCAATTAATAGATTTACAAAAACAAATATTATTAAACTGTGATTGGAATTCTACTCAATTTTGTGTCACTCCTGTTCGATTCAACCGTAGTGCTTACAGTTGGGAACAAAACAAATGTCACCTACAAGATATACATAATAACGCTTCCTTAAAAAAAAAAAAATCTTAACCTGGCTTTGTTCACTTATAAGTGAAATCTTGAGGTTTATTTATTTATGTTTGTCAGTTCCTTAAAGAGAAAGGAAGAGCAAGGGGAGAGATAGAAGCTAATTGCCTTTGCAGTGTGAGTTTCATTAAACTATTCTAAAATGGAGCAAAATGATTTGTTTCAAAAAACCAAAATGATAATGTCCATAAACTCTCTTGGTAAGCTTGGTTGGCTGGGTATAAGAGAAAATAATTTAATTAGGAAAAGGAACCAGGAAATTGCATTAATTTAGTGATTTAAGTATGCAAATGAAGGGGGGAAAAAAAGTACATCAGCCAGATGCATTTTTCTATTCATGAAAAACACCATTTTCTTGTTTCTCCTTTTGGCATTCTGAAGCGCTCACATGAGCTGAGTAGGGAGATCTGATCTCATTAGAAGCAAGAGCTTGAGCCAGGTAACCACGGTGAGCTTATTCTTTTTCCCCTCTTGTTCGAGACAGTCTCTGCTTTAAAATTCAACTATTCTGTGTTTCACCTCTTTCATTAGAAGCATGGAAAGCAGACATCAGATCCCCGAACTCAAGAGAGCAATCGCTTGTATGTCCCAGTGAGTGGCATAAGTTATTTCAGTCAGCTAGGACCACAGAGTGTAATGGTTAGAGCACAGGCTTGGGGAGGATAACAAATCCCAAATTAAACTCTGACTCAGTCACTACCTGCTGGCTGAACTTGGGGAAAATGTGTGAAGTCACCTAACGGAAGTCATAAGTCTCCTCTCAGAAGGCTATTGGGAGGATTAAATCAAGACCAATTTGGTCACTTGTAAGCTGTTACATGGTACCTGGCACATATGCTAGGCTCCAAGTTTGGTGACACTAGTGGGATGTGTATTGTTTTATGTTATGTTAGACAGGAGAAAGTCAGAGATGCAATTCTAATCCTTGTTTCCATCTTCAGTTCAGTTCAGTTCAGTCGCTCAGTCGTGTCCAACTCTTTGTGACCCCATGAATCGCAGCACGCCAGGCCTCCCTGTTCATCACCAACTCCAGGAGTTCACTCAGACTCACGTCCATCGAGTCCATCATGCCATCCAGCCATCTCATCCTCAGTCATCCCCTTCTCCTCCTGCCCCCAATCCCTCCCAGAATCAGAGTCTTTTCCAATGAGTCAACTCTTCGCATGAGGTGGCCAAAGTACTGGAGTTTCAGCTTTAGCATCATTTCTTCCAAAGAAATCCCAGGGCTGATCTCCTTCAGAATGGACTGGTTGGATCTCCTTGCAGTCCAAGGGACTCTCAAGAGTCTTCTCCAACACCACAGTTCAAAAACATCAATTCTTTGGCGCTCAGCCTTCTTCACAGTCCAGCTCTCACATCCATACATGACCACAGGCAAAACCATAGCCTTAACTAAACGGACCTTAGTCAGCAAAGTAATGTCTCTGCTTTTGAATATGCTATCCAGGTTGGTCTTAACTTTTCTTCCAAGGAGTAGACCAGTATATAAATTGAATGCTTCTCTTCCAGTCATTGTTTAGAGCAAACAGAGAAGTTTTGCTCCCTTAGTCAAGAAAAAAGAAAAAAATAGAACTGTTATTAGAGGTGCCCAGGAGAAGTAACAAGAAAATACTAAATGTACTAATGATTGAAATAAGAGAATCAAAACAGGAATAATCAAAGTTTTTCCTTTGTCCTAATTTAATGAAAAAATAAACACCAGTGGCAGATTTCTCTTGAAGACAAAGATAGCCAAGTTTCTCACTTCCTAAACACTTTCTAAGCAATATTTACTCTTGGGCTGAATTTTGTTTTTCCTCAGAATCATCAGCTTCGAGCTGCATAAGACCTGGATCCACTCTTGTGAAAGTTATTTCTAGTTACATTTCCTCATATTCCTTTTGCTCCTCTTCCATACCAAACTGTTGTTTTAAATTTTGAATGTGAAATTTGGAATCTGATGTGCAAAACAAACAAAAGAAAGTGATCATCTGATTAACTGGCAAAACTCTCACACTCCCAAAGCGCTGACATATGTTCACTCAGCAACAGAACAATACATCACATTTGGGTATTGCTTGCTTAGTTATAAAGTATCATTTTAAAACATTTTAATTGAAAAATAGCATATACATAAAAATGTAGGCAAACCATAAATAAATAGCTAGGTGGATTATTAGAAACTGAAGGCATTCTTGCAACAACCACTCATGTCTAATTAAATAAACAGCATTACCAGTTTCCCAGAAAGCCCCCTTATACTTTGTCATATGCTTATTTCCTCTATTATTTTTTAACCTGGAAAATTCAACCTTCAAAGAAATAAAATAATACAATCAACATAGCACACATTTCAACTAGATTCATCAACATGTAGGCATATTCCCTTGTTCCTACAACCTTCTTCCCACCCTCCTTCTTGTTTAACCATTTAAGAAGCATTCTTAACGCTAAAAATTTCATTTTTTTTCTAAAAGAACATTTTCCTACATAACCACACTACCGTTATCACAATAAGTTAAACATTGATTCAGGGACATCTAATATCTAGTCCCATTCAAATTTCCCAATGTTCCCCAAAATTCCTTTTTAATTTTTTCTCTATCCATGATGGAGTCAATGTTTCTATATTATTATTCTTCATGTTTCTTTGGTCTTTCTCACTCTATAACAATCTTAACACTGTTTCACATTGGAATACTGAAAACTCAGAATACCTAACAGAGTGTCTTAGAGTGCATTTTCAAAGTGGGTCTTCTGACTTTGGGCTTCTCTGATAGCTTACCTGGTAAAGAATACGCCTGCAATGGAGGAGATCCTGGTTCCACTCCTGGGTTAGGAATATCCCCTGGAGAAGGGATAGGCAACCCACTCCAGTATTGTTGGGCTTCCCTTGTAGCTCAGCTGGTAAAGAATCTGCCTGCAATGAGGGAGAGACCTGGGTTCGATCCCTGGGTTGGGAAGACCCCCTGGAGAAGGGAAAGGCTACCTACTCCAGTATTCTGGCCTGGAGAATTCCATGGACTGTATAGTCCATGGGGTCGCAAAGAGTCGGACAAAACCGAGCAACTTTCACTTTCACTTCACATCTGACTTTGTTGTCATTCGTATCAGTTCAGTTCAGTTCAGTCACTCAGTCATGTCCGACTCTTTGCGACCCCATGAATCGCAGCACGACAGGCCTCCCTGTCCATCACCATCTCCCGGAGTTCACTCAAACTCACGTTCATCGAGTCCATGATGCCATCCAGCCATCTCATCCTCGGTCGTCCCCTTCTCCTTCTGCCCCCAATCCCTCCCAACATCAGAGTCTTTTCCAATAAGTCAACTCTTCGCATGAGGTGGCCAAAGTACTGGAGTTTCAGCTTTAGCATCATTCCTTCCAAAGAAATCCCAGGGTTGCCCTCCTTCAGAATGGACTGGTTGGATCTCCTTGCAGTCCAAGGGACTCTCAAGAGTCTTCTCCAACACCACAGTTCAAAAGCATCGATTCTTCGGCGCTCAGCTTTCTTCACAGTCCAACTTTCACATCCATACATGACCACAGGAAAAACCATAGCCTTGACTAGGCGGACCTTAGTCGGCAAAGTAATGTCTCTGCTTTTGAATATACTATCCAGGTTGGTCATAACTTTTCTTCCAAGGAGTAAGCGTCTTTTAATTTCATGGCTGCAGTCACCATCTGCAGTGATTTTGGAGCCCAAAAAAATAAAGTCTGACACTGTTTCCACTGTTTCCCCATCTATTTCCCATGAAGTGATGGGACCGGATGCCATGATCTTCGTTTTCTGAATGTTGAGCTTTAAGCCAACTTTTTCGCTCTCCTCCTTCACTTTCATCAAGAGGCTTTTTAGCTCCTCCTCACTTTCTGCCATAAGGGTGGTGTCATCAGCATATCTGAGGTTATTGATATTTCTCCCGGCAATCTTGATTCCAGCTTGTGTTTCTTCCAGTCCAGCGTTTCTCATGATGTACTCTGCATATAAGTTAAATAAGCAGGGAGACAATATACAGCCTTGACGTACTCCTTTTCCTATTTGGAACCAGTCTGTTGTTCCATGTCCAGTTCTAACTGTTGCTTCCTGACCTGCATACAGATTTCTCAAGAGGCAGGTTAGGTGGTCTGGTATTCCCATCTCTTTCAGAATTTTCCACAGTTTATTGTGATCCACACAGTCAAAGGCTTTGGCATAGTCAATAAAGCAGAAATAGATGTTTTTCTGGAACTCTCTTGCTTTTTCCATGATCCAGCGGATGTTGGCAATTTGATCTCTGGTTCCTCTGCCTGTTCTAAAACCAGCTTGAACATCAGGGAGTTCACGGTTCACATATTGCTGAAGCCTGGCTTGGAGAATTTTGAGCATTACTTTACTAGCGTGTGAGATGAGTGCAATTGTGCGGTAGTTTGAGCATTCTTTGGCATTGCCTTTCTTTGGAATTGGAATGAAAACTGACCTTTTCCAGTCCTGTGGCCACTGCTGAGTTTTCCAAATTTGCTGGCATATTGAGTGCAGCACTTTCACAGCATCATCTTCCAGGATTTGAAACAGCTCAACGGGAATTCCATCACCTCCACTAGCTTTGTTCTTAGTGATGCTTTCTAAGGCCCACTTGACTTCACATTCCAAGATGTCTGGCTCTAGATTAGTGATCACATCCTCATGATTATCTGGGTCGTGAAGATCTTTTCTGTACAGTTCTTCTGTGTATTCTTGCCACCTCTTCTTAATATCTTCTGCTTCTGTTAGGTCCATACCATTTCTATCCTTTATCGAGCCCATCTTTGCATGAAATGTTCCCTTGGTATCTCCAATTCTCTTGAAGAGATCTCTAGTCTTTCCCATTCTGTTGTTTTCCTCTATCTCTTTGCATTGATTGCTGAAGAAGGCTTTCTTATCTCTTCTTGCTATTCTTTGGAACTCTGCATTCAGATGCTTATATCTTTTCTTTTCTCCTTTGCTTTTCGCCTCTCTTCTTTTCAGTGCTATTTGTAAGGCTTCTCCAGACAGCCATTTTGCTTTTTTGCATTTCTTTTCCATGGGGATGGTCTTGATCCCTGTCTCCTGTACAATGTCACGAACCTCATTCCATAGTTCATCAGGAACTCTGTCTATCAGATCTAGGCCCTTAAATCTATTTCTCACTTCCACTGTATAATCATAAGGGATTTGATTTAGGTCATACCTGAATGGTCTAGCGGTTTTCCCTACTTTCTTCAATTTAAGTCTGAATTTGGAAATAAGGAGTTCATGATCTGAGCCACAGTCAGCTCCTGGTCTTGTTTTTGTTGACTGTATAGAGCTTCTCCATCTTTGGCTGCAAAGAATATAATCAATCTGATTTCGGTGTTGACCATCTGGTGATGTCCATGTGTAGAGTCTTCTCTTGTGTTGCTGGAAGAGGGTGTTTGCTATGACCAGTGCATTTTCTTGGCAAAACTCTATTAGTCTTTGCCCTGCTTCATTCCGCATTCCAAGGCCAAATTTGCCTGTTACTCCAGGTGTTTCTTGACTTCCTACTTTAGCATTCCAGTCCCCTATAATGAAAAGGACATCTTTTTTGGGTGTTAGTTCTACAAGGTCTTGTAGGTCTTCATAAAACCGTTCAACTTCAGCTTCTTCAGCATTACTGGTTGGGGCATAGACTTGGATAACTGTGATATTGAATGGTTTGCCTTGGAAACGAACAGAGATCATTCTGTCGTTTTTGAGATTGCATCCAAGTACTGCATTTCGGACTCTTTTGTTGACCATGATGGCTACTCCATTTCTTCTGAGGGATTCCTGCCCGCAGTAGTAGATATAATGGTCATCTGAGTTAAATTCACCCATTCCAGTCCATTTTAGTTCGCTGATTCCTAGAATGTCGACGTTCACCCTTGCCATCTCTTGTTTGACCACTTCCAATTTGCCTTGATTCATGGACCTGACATTCCAGGTTCCTATGCAATATTGTTCTTTACAGCATCGGATCTTGCTTCTATCACCAGTCACATGCACAACTGGGTATTGTTTTTGCTTTGGCTCCATCCCTTCATTCTTTCTGGAGTTATTTCTCCACTGATCTCCAGTAGCATATTGGGCACCTAACGACCTGGGGAGATTCTCTTTTGATATCCTATCATTTTGCCTTTTCATACTGTTCATGGGGTTCTCAAGGCAAGAATACTGAAGTGGCTTGCCATTCCCTTCTCCAGTGGACCACGTTCTGTCAGACCTCTCCACCATGACCCGCCCGCCTTGGGTTGCCCTGCAGGCATGGCTTGGTTTCATTGAGTTAGACAAGGCCCTGGTCCTAGTGTGATTAGATTGACTAGTTTTCTGTGAGTATGGTTTCAGTGTGTCTGCCCTCTGATGCTCTCTTGCAACACCTACCATCTTACTTGGGTTTCTCTTACCTTGGGCGTGGGTTGTCTCTTCACGGCTGCTCCTTACCTTGGACGAGGGGTATCTCCTTACCGCCGCAGTTCCTGACCTTCAACGTGGGACAGCTCCTCTAGGCCCTCCTGCGCCTGCGCAGCCCCTGCTCCTCGGGTTGCTCCTCCCGGCCGCCGGCTGTGGCCTCGGGCGTGGGTGGCTTCTCCCAGCTGCCGCCCCTGGCCTCCGGCTCAGGGTGGCTCCTCCGGGTCACCACCCCTGGCCTCGGGCGCAAGGTGGCTTCTCCCGGCCGCCCCTGGCCTCGGACGTGGGGTGTCTCTTTCCGGCCGCCCCTGACCTCGGACACGGGGTAGCTCCTCCCGGCCGCCACTGACCTCAGACGCAGGGTAGCTCCTCTCGGCCGTTCCTGCGCCGTCGCAGCCTGGCACTCTAGGTTGCTGCCCCTGACCTCGGACGTGGGGTAGCTTCTCTCGCCCGCGCTGAGTGCGCCGGCCCGGCTGTATGTATTATGTTTATTCCTAAGGGTGGTGACCTCAGATGTCCCAGGTAAGAACAACTACTTAGTTATGGAAACTGTAAAATCAAACTTCAGGACTTCTTGTTCAAAAAGCAGGGGGAAATGCTGTTTAAGAAAATAAAATATAAACTTCTATCTTTAAAAATATTTTATTACTGTGAAATATAATAGGGATAGCAGTAATACATAAAAAATAACATAAACTTGTAAACTGTAAAAAAAAAAAAAAAAAATGGCGGTACTTCCTGGTGGTACCCCTGCCAATGCAGAGGATTTGGGTTTGATGCCCTGGTCTGGGAAGATTCCACATGCTGCAGAACAACTAAGCCTGTACAACAGCTACTGAGCCCACACTCTAAAACCCATGAGATGCAACTCTGGAGCCCATGTGCTGCAACTACTGAGCTTGTGTGCCACAACTGCTGAAAGCTGCACACCCTAGACAACACACGCTGAAACTGCTGAGCCCGCGCGTTTGCAGCCTAAGCTCCACCAAAGGAAAAGCCACCGCATTGTGAAGCCCATGCACCACAACAAAGAGCAACCCCTGTTCGCTGCAACTCGAGAAAGCCCACACAAAGCAACAGAGACCCGGCGCAGCCACAAATGAATCGCATCTAAACAAATACATAAAATGTTTAAAATAAATAAATTTGGTGTCATATTTTTATATAATAAATAGTAACACTAATAAAGCCAATACTTTGTGGTATCTTGATGGATCATGAAATTCTTCTGGCTCTTTTTTGCCTATTTATTTATTAGATCAAATTTATACTTTTAGCAGCTTTATTCTCAGTCAATAAGATTGAAAGCAACCATTTTTGGCAAATAAAATATAGCAGATTTTTAAACTAATTTTTGATTTTGAAAAGGACTTTATGCTGATACAACCATTATTACAGCTGTTAAGAGTACTTTATATGCTTCACAATATTGGGATTTACTTTTTGACAAGGTATTTTGAAAGACAAAATTTTTAAATATCTAGATTGACGATTCTTGAGAAACAATTTTTCTAAAAAGATTTAACTCTTCATACACACCCATTCTGCGGATTTGCCTGAATCCTCTTGCCATTTGCCTGAATTTAATTTTAAGTGTAAATTTATACAATGGCATATTAATGTTTGCTCTGATATTTTATGTAACTTGCAGAGCTCATATGCATGCGGGCATTCTCAGTTCCTTCCGTTGTGTCCGACTCTTTGTGATCCTATAGACTGTAGCCCACAAGACTCCTCTGTCCATGGGATTCTTCAGGCAAGAATACTGGAGTGGGTCACCAAGCCCTCCTCCAGGGGATCTTCCCGATCCAGGGATCAAACTCACGGCTGTCTGCTTCTCCTGCATTGCAGGTAGATGCTTTACCCACTGAGCCACCTGGGAAGCCCCAGAGGTCATATAAGAAACTATGGCTTCATGGTGTGTATATAATTCAAAAGCCTATTTTAAGCATTATACCACAGTATTGTTACAGCAAAATATTCATCTTAAAATTGTTTTCTTGTTAACAGATGATTCATTTAAAGCTTCATATGAAAATAGCACTCTTCTATCCAATGTGATAATTTTTTAATTTAATTTCTAAGTTTCTGAATTTTTGTTTTGCAATGGTACAGAAGTTTTCAACCACAGAGATTCTAACATTTTAAGAATTCTAATAACTCATAATATGTTTTGTTGCAATGTCCATGGATACACTACTGCTCTGTAATAATTTACGGACAAAATTTACGGCTTGAGCACCAGGAGTTCCTGTCCCAATTGTATGTAGCCAAAAGGCTGTTAATCTCATCACTCCTTTGAGGATCCACAGTAACCTAGACTGCTCTGGGTATGCACGTGGGCACTGGGCACCAAGGTCAATTGTGCAGCACGTAAGCTGCCCATCACCCCTCTGCGTCCAACCACTTGAGCCCATACATACTGCCAACTAGAGTATCTTCTCTGCCCACAAGCATGTTCCATTGTCCCATCACACTTCATATAAAAAACACAGAATCAAAGATAGAAGGATTAAGAATGTCAAGACAGAATAGCAGAGCACTAAAGCAAACTCAGGACTCTGAGAGTGGGGCCCTGTGACTGCACAGATCATACACCCATGAAGCTGACTGACCCCAGAGACTGGGGAAATTGTTCCTAAGAAGGTCAGACAGGCATACTCATCAGTTCTACAACAGGGTCCACAGCCAGCTGGAACAGCAAAGACCAGCAAGAAAATATCTGCTTCCAAGGAATTCGTGGACTGCTGCTATAGGGCAGAGGGTCTCACACTTGGTCTGCACCAGGGTAACCTGGAGGGAGGGTGATTAAGAGACAGGTTGCTGGGCTGAACCCCAGAACTGCTCACCTAGTAGGTCTGCAAGCGTTGTGAATTTGCACTTCTGGGTTAAGCTGATGTAGCCACTGTACTTTGAGAACCACTGCACTTTGAGAATCACTGCCATAGGGTATCCCACTCCAGTAATCTTGCCTGGAAAACCCCATGGATGGAGGAGCCTGGTGGGCTGCAGTCCATGACTGAGCGACTTCACTCTCACTTTTCACTTTCATGCGTTGGGGAAGGAAATGGCAATCCACTCCAGTATTCTTGCCTAGAGAATCCCAGGGATGGGGGAGCCTGGTGGGCTGCTATCTATGGGGTTGCACAGAGTTGGGCACGACTGAAGTGACTTAGCAGCAGCAGCCATAGGGTATAATGGCTCTGATTTGCTTAATATTCTATTTTTGTTAAGAGAGAGAGAAATCCAGATTTTATGCAAAATATTTCAATTTTTTCACACGCTTTGAATGAAATTTTCCAATTGAAAAAAACATTTGCTCAAAAGTTTTCAAACATCAAATGAAACATATGTGTAGGTGGAATTTGACCTGAATGCTCTCAGTTTATCACTCTTCTGCCAGAAATTATGTTAAATTAAATGGAAATCACACTCAACATCTTAATGTTGAAAAGTCTATGAGCAAATTGGGTCAGGGATACAATTTCTGAAAAGCCATTGCCAGTGAAAGTCGAATGCATTATTTATTCTTTTAGATAAAACTGCTATTATTATTCCCCTGGACTCTAGGAAAAAACAAAAATTATGAGTAAAGGCATAGATATTTTCAAACTGGTTATTTAAGTAAAAGGAAAACACATTATACAAATTAGGCGATGGATTCCCCACCGTGGGTAGAAGTTACAAGGTGAAATAGAGATATACTGCCTTTGCCTCATTTTTGTCTGAAATGTTAAGGGCTGTTTCACATGAAGCCATCTGTCTCCAACACTTTCAACTCCCTTTGCTTCCAAGCCCCAAACTTTCCTTTATCACAAATACAGTAAGACCTCTGCATAGAAATGAGTTCTGTTCGAAGAGTGCCTTTGTAAGTCCAATTTGTTCATAAGTCCAACAAAGTTAGCTCAGGTACCCAATTAATACAATCAGCTATGTAGCATTGTACTGTATGTAACAGGTCTATAATACTTTTCACACAAACAATACATAAGAAAACACAAAAAATAAAGAAAAATTTAATTTTACTGTACAGTACCTTGAAAAGTATCAGCAACATCACTGCTGCTTTTACACCTGCTTCTGAATATCCTGGGTTTGAAATAAAGATACTGTATTACTGAACTCTATACAGAACTGTACTGTATACAGAAGCACAGCCATCTGTGGAAGCACACACGTGACAACGCACACCAGACATGTGAGCTAACTTATGTAATTGGATATGAGAACACAAATTTGCATTTTGGAAGTTCACAACTTGAAGGTTGGTATGTAGGGGACTTACTGTAGCATACAGTTGGCTGCACAAATCCAATATTTAACCACTCTACTTAGGACTGGGGGAAAAGGAATGAAGGCACATTTCTCATGAAGTGAAAAAACTACAGCTGAATTCATTTTACTTAGCAGCAATTAAAACACATTTGTGAATTTATAAATATTTTGTAGCATGGTTCAGCAAGTGTTTCTAATTTGAGCAATGACAGGTGTTTGTTGTTTAAAATAAAAAGTGATCCTGGGGTCTTTTACTTAGGATTCAAAATATGTCACGGTGGAAGTATGAAACTGAATGCAAGCTTCATTTTCTCCAGAAACCAGTTGTGATATGCCCTGTTGAGTTAATTCTGCTGTATGTCAGAGTAACATGGGAAAAGTACCTACTATGTGTCAAGATCTAGTTCTCCTACTTGCAGTTAACCTTCGGAGCAATTCTGCGACCTAGGTCTTAGTAATCCCATGGTATGGATGAGGAAGCTGAGTTCAGAAAGGGTAAAATGACTTAGCCAAGGTCATGTGGTCAAGAGGAAACAGATGAAATTTGAACACAAAGCCTGGATCTTACGCATCAAATGGTCACATTCATCAACCCTAGCTCAGCTGAAAACTTGCAGGGGCTGTCCCACTAGATCAATGCCAGTTTTATATACAGTGTATGGGGACTGGGGAGCAAGGGCTTCAAGTGAACAGTGATCCAGCTTCCTTCCTGTGTTTGTTTTTGGAGTTGATTGCAAAATTAAATCCCAGACTGTGAAGTCAGACTGTATTCAAATCCAGTCTTTGTCACTCAGTAGTTTACAACCTTTGGCAAACTGCCTAGTTGCACAACCCCTCAGTTTCCCCTCTGGTAAAATGAAGATGATAACAGCACATATCCCAGGGAATGCCCTGAGAATAAAAGGCGATGATGAGTATAAATCACTGGGCAATCTACTTGGCACATTGTGAATGCTCAATAAATCTGTTATTATGATATTCTTTCATTTAAAAGGATCTCTGGGGGCCCCCTCATCTCCAAATATCTTATCAACCCAAGACCCACATCTGAAGCCACAACAGCACAAGTTCAGCAGGTCCCTGACTCCCACACTTAAGAGTCAGTTCAGGTGTCATTTCTCCCAGGAAACTTTCCCGAACCTTCCATACACATTTGCCTAGCATTCTACTTATCATACACTATATTAAATTCCTCTCTATTATGATGTTTACTAATGTGACATTTGCTTTACTTAGGCTGTGTGTACTCTGAGAACAGACCGTCTTTCTGTCTTACCCATTTTGGGGTAGATCCAGAAGTACTGGGTCTTGCCCTGACTGGTTGGTCCAAGGCCCTACCTCTGCAAAGCCATCCCTCTACCAGCAAAGCATTTCTGGGAAACCAGCAGCGTTGCTCTGTCTGGCAGGCACATGGCCCTGCTGAGTTCTGTGAACTCACCTGCCTCTTCCACTGGGTGTCACTTCCCCTTGTCCACCCCAGTCATCACCCACCAGGTTCCTTGGGAACACTCTAAGTAACAAAATTGAGTCTATAAACAAGAGGAAAGAATCTCTGCTGTCTGGATTTTGCTTCATTATAGGATTTCCCATGACCACAGTGGAGTAGGAACAGCAGAAAAATGGAATTGATCCAGATTAGGCAAAGGCAATACAAGGGGCATTGCCTGCAGACATTAAAAAAAATAAAACCAATTAGAAATCAATCTGATTTTTAATTTTTTTTCTTTTTAGCCACACTGCACAGCTTGTGGGATCTCAGTTCCCTGACCAGGGACTGAACCCATGGTTGAACCCAGGCCACTGGCAGTGAAAGCCCTGAATCCTACCATTAGACCACCAGCAAACTAGTCAATCTGCTGTATACTATCACTGCTGCTGCTGCTGCTGCTGCTGCTAAGTCATTTCAGTCATGTCCGACTCTGTGCGACCCCATAGACAGAAGCCCCCCAGATTTCCCCATCCCTGGGATTCTCCAGGCAAGAACACTGGAGTGGGTTGCCATTTCCTTCTCCAATGCATGAAAGTGAAAAGTGAAAGTGAATTCTCTCAGTCGTGTCTGACTCTTACCGACCCCGTGGACTACAGCCCACCAGGCTCTTCCATCCATGGGATTTTCCAGACAAGAGCACTGGAGTGGAGTGCCATTGCCTTCTCCGATACTATCACTATGCACTGGCAATTTCAACAGTGCTAAACTACTGCTTCCTGCAAAGCATCTTCAGTTGAGCTCAGTTCTGCACAACTGCTGCAGTCATTGTAGAGTTTTATCAATAATAATAAAACAATAATATTAGCAATAATAATATAAGCTCCAAATTAGCAAGCTCTGTTACTTAACTGGAGTGGGTTGCCATTTCCTTCTCCAATGCATGAAAGTGAAAAGTGAAAGTGAATTCTCTCAGTCGTGTCTGACTCTTACCGACCCCGTGGACTACAGCCCACCAGGCTCTTCCATCCATGGGATTTTCCAGACAAGAGCACTGGAGTGGAGTGCCATTGCCTTCTCCGATACTATCACTATGCACTGGCAATTTCAACAGTGCTAAACTAGTGCTTCCTGCAAAGCATCTTCAGTTGAGCTCAGTTCTGCACAACTGCTGCAGTCATTGTAGAGTTTTATCAATAATAATAAAACAATAATATTAGCAATAATAATATAAGCTCCAAATTAGCAAGCTCTGTTACTTATCCTTTAATAAACATGGTAGCGACACAAAATTTAATTCAGAGAACTCCTAGTTTTACAGTCAATCTCCAAACACACAGATTCAACGTGTAATTTCATTTGAAGAGTTTGGAAGTGTTTGGAATATGTCTAGCTCACTAAGACTGTAGCTTATGTCTTCAATTCCCTGATTGCTACATATTCCTGCATTAAATGATAGGTTCAAAATAATAACAACAAGATGATTGAACAGACAGAATTTTAATTACTTCAATTTTATCATTATAGATGACCAGTGGAACTTTTTGTGCTTGAAATTTAAAAATAGGATAAAGCACAAATTGTGGATTTTGCCTGGTAGATGCAAATTTTAGTTTATATACTCAAAATCTTTCTGAATTTTAATTTTAGTAATATCATTACATTGAATATTTTTGTTTTTCTAATGAATGAAGGCAGATCAAGAATGATTATTGTATGAAATTCTAAATTAAAATCTGAAAGTCATAAATTATTACTGAAAACAATTTTATTGAGTTAGGAAGTATTAGTGATCTACTACAGGTGTCAAATATATTAGGAATGCTGTGAAAAGTAGTATTCCCTGGACCCTGATATCTTACAAAGAGTGATCTTTCAGATATTACTGAAAACCAGAAATCTATATTATAGACTGTACATACAGAAATCATGTTATTGAATATATGTATATTGCTGAAGTATGTTGTACAAAATATATGATGTTACTAAAATCCAGACCAGAAGCAACAAAGTCTAAGCTGGAGACAGAGCTCAAACCCTTATTCCTGGTCAAGCGTGTCCTGCTCCTCACCCTCTCCATTCCTGTTCCCAAGATTTCTGGGCTTTGGTGCAAAAATTCCTGAGAAGCCTGCCTCACCGGTTCTCCCACAAGCCACTCACACAGCTTCAGTTCATTCTGGGACCCCTCTGCCTTTGTAACCATTTCAAGTGTAGAGCCCAACAGCAAGCAATACAGCCCCTGTTAAATGGGTAAATGAAAGAAAAAGATACGTGAAATTAAACCACTCCAACATGGCTGTATGTAATCATTTCTATTTTCCTCTAGGGTGGACAGTGAGGAAGTTGATGTGAGTGGAAAACAAATAAATTACTTATGGTCACAGGCGCAAATAAAGCCTTAATGAGTGGGTACCAAGCGGTAGCTCAAAGACTCAATATCCTTCCATCTGATGGGTTTAGTTTCTTCAGTATATGGATTCCACAGCTGGCATTTGTGTCTGCATCAAACCCTGAAAAGGAAAAGAAGACGGAGAATCAGAATGGGAGTTTTTTTATGGGTCAGTGTTAGGAGTGACATATTATCATTTCTGTTCACATTCCATTGGCTAGAATTCAGGCGTGCGTGCTGTGTCCGACTCATTGTGTCCCTAGGGACTGTAGCCCGCCAGGCTCCTCTATCCATGGGACTCTCCAGGCAATACTGGAGTGGGTTGCCATGCCCTTCTCCAGGGGAATCTTCCCTACCTAGGCATCAAACCGCCATCTCTTACATATCCTGCATTGGCAAGTAGTTTCTTTACCATAGCACCACTTGGGAAGCCCAGAACTCGGTCAAATGGCCACAGGTACCCTCAAGGAACTTGTAAAATGTAATATAACCGTCTATTCAAGAAGAAGAAGAAATAGGCTTGGTAAGAAATTAGCCATCTGCTGCCCACAACTCCCATGCTCATTCTTGTAGTGACCATGATGTGACAATGTCCATATGTGTATTTTAGTAGGAAACCAATGGCAGACAGGTGAGCTGGTAGGATTATGAACTACTTCCACAAATAGAAGTTTTTTTTTTTTTTTTTATCTTTTAAAGTTAAATGGCAAAACCACCTGGTATACCTTCAAATTGCTTCCTTGTTTTTTTTTTTTTAATTGTTTCCTAAAAACACCACTGGACATATCCATTCATTGTCTGAAAAGTTGTATAGGCCATCCTGAGGTGGCTGGATGGCATCACTGACTCGATGGACGTGAGTCTGGGTGAACTCCGGGAGATGGTGATGAACAGGGAGGCCTGGCGTGCTGCGATTCATGGGGTCGCAAAGAGTCAGACAAGACTGAGCGACTGAACTGAACTGAATACATAAATGTGGTCATGGGCAAAATATGTCCTCTTATCTTCACAATATGGATACAAGACTCATTTGGGCTTCATTTTGTAATTGTCTAGTAAGTGGGGTGAATCTCCTACTTCATTTATGAAACAATGATCTTCAAAGGAAATAAATACAAATTAATCTGTATAGTTCCCCTGCTTGTTTGGAAGTTGAGCCCCATTGAAAGTCACTCTCCCAGGTATTTCTTAGGTTCTCCAGGGGTAGTAGCATCTGGTATGAACTCAGCAATAAACACACTCCTTGCTTCACTGCTTTAATGTCTCAGCAAGGCACCTGGCCACTGACGATAGCCAAGAATCCCGTGGAGAAATACTGGTCCACCATGTTCGTCAATTCTCCACTGGTGGCAACGCTAAACCCTGGATGCCAAAGCGGCACAATGAACCATGGCACCGTTTGGATCAACACTCATGACTATTTCATGAACACATATCCTTACTTTCTGGTTTTGCCACTTGTGGTACAATATAATATTGTTCAGGAAACATTTATTCACTTACACCACTCCCTCATGACAGGAGAATATGTCCACATCCACTGACATGGTTTTAAACATGTGGTTTGCTTTGACCTCATGGTGGGTGAATGGACTGTCATACACTTTGCTCTTGAATTCAACCATGTAACTTATTTCTACCATTGAGATATTAGTTTATAAAGTATACATAGAAGTCTGAAATGTGCTTGGCATTTTAAGATAACTTATAAGCAGATTATGAGTTAAGGGCCAGCTTTCATCATCTGCTATGATCTCAAAATCAGTCCTTGAGGCTGAGCCAGGGGGATAGACACCAATCCATCTGTTCCATTTTTTTTTTTTTTTTACCTCTTCCTCTGTTTCATTCAGACACCCCAGGACCAAACCAATCAAAATAAAACAAGGACCTGAAGCCAGTTTGGGACTTAGCTTGTATCTCTTTGTACATTTAATTAACAGTGACCTGTCCACGTTCTTCACAAGTCAGCTTGTAGAATTTCTTAAAAATAGCATTTTAAAAATATAACTTTTGAATAAGTTTTCACTATCAACTGAAAAATTCAGGCTTAACATTTCCTTTGAAAGAAACATTTACTGGAGTTTTCTCTGATTAAGCTTTCATGAATCATAGGTCTTCCACATAAGTGAACTCTCCCTACAGGGTTAGTTGGGTCTTTGCTGGCAAATATTTTACAAAGAAGGTATTTGTTTCAGAAATAAACATTTAATTTGGATGAATTTTAATAGTCACAGTGCTTGATTCTGATGAAAATGTTTACTAGCAGCATTTCTGCTTTGGAACCATTTGTTTCTATTATTTTGACAGAAATAAAATTTGGTTGGTTGTTGTCTGAGATGTGAAATGGTTTTGTAAGCATTTCAGCCTGATGCCCAGGCAGGCAGTCACAATAATTCTTCTCCAAATAAATGGGAGCCACCATTTTTCTATTCATTATTTCAGTAAGAAAAGTTTAACCAGTGAAAGGATTTGCAAAACATTGCATTGTAAAAACCTTAATGAAAATTACAACAAAAGTTAGTGCACTGTAAATATTTTTGCAAAGGTTTGGGCAATCTTTTCTTTCTATAAATACTTGTCTGTACAGTAAGAGAAATTAAAAGCCAAATGAGAAAGATGTGTTGTCTCATTTGTAGTTTTGAACAGCAAATATTGAATTTAGCAGAGGATCTTCCTGTGCCTTATGTGTTATACATAAGGTGGAAAAGTAGAGTAAATTTCATGCCAACATATTAGCAACATAAAGGTGACTTCTGTAATTAAATCATTTTTTTAATCATCAAAATTGAAAATAAGAGAAAACAACTTCTGAAGAAGTCCAGGGTCAATCAGCTAAATAAACTAAAGTCATTCAGTCAACTAGCATTGATTGGATTTTAGCAAGATGAAATTGACTTTGCTCCAACTCCACCCACTTCACAAACTAATTAAAAAAGCACATCAGCAACATCTTCAATCAGCTAAGGAAGATAAGTAGGCTTCAAAGCAATCAACTACAAAACTCTGTCAAGAACAGCAATAGATCCTCAAAGAACTTCGGAGATCTTTCTGAAAGTTACTCACATCAATCAAATAAAAAAAAATGCAGAGCCATGCACTTGTATTTTGGGGGGACTTTCTTGGACAATGTATTGGCTGACTTATAACTAAAAGAAAACCACACATCAGCAGGGCATATATTAGCATCCAAGATCTCACTCAACTTCAGTCCACCTAAATTCCCATCAAGCAAGAGTAATAACAATGCTTGGATCAGAAGGGCATGAAGGGTCATTGAGCAAATCATTTAAAATGTCTAGAAATGTGCAGCTCCTATAGTCCTTAAATAGAATAGAGGATTATTAGATTACCTTTTGCAAGGAACAGTGACTACAGGTCAGTAAAAGACCTTGCATTGTGAGTGTCTCATTCTTTTTACCATCCAAAACACCACAGACCATTCTGTTCATTTTTTGAATAAAGAAATGAATAAAAGAAGCACTTGAGGTCATTTAATAGCACAAGAAATGTTTTCATCTATGTGTTTTCAGTCTCAAAGTACTGAAAGTCTAATTTTTTAAATGAAAGGTATCTTCCTATTCAAAACTCTGTGCTGTTGACAAGTCTAGCAAAAAGATTAGGAAAAAGTCTGAAAATATTAATGTCTTTAACTTTTGGATGATGTAAAAAGAAGAAAGAAAAAGGAGTTTGGAAAAAAGAAAGAAAAGACAAAATTACACAGTAGACTATGCATGTCTAATATGGTGTTAAGTTTTCATGTCATTCTTCTTGGTGTTTAGTGACAGCCATTGCTTTTCTCTATCTTAGGTGTCTTTTTAAAATGTATGTCCGCATACTCTATTCAGAGTTACTGTTACTTTATACATGCAAAGGTATTTCTAAACCTTTCAAAAAATAAACTTCCATGAAATACCTTGACTCAGTGATTGTAGGACTGCATAAGGGGATAATATGTACAGCTGGGGTAATGTGAGCCACTCAAGGTGCCTCAGAACAGAAGCCATGTGCCAACTAGCATGAAAAGTACTTAAATATACAACTGCTACAGTAATACCAGTGTGTATCTGCTAAATATCAACGCTGCCTTTCTCTTCTGTCAATGTATAAACATTGTGGAATTCAGAAACGCATACGTAGGAACCCAGAAAGTTAAATTATACATTGAGTTTTAGAGCAGAAAGGGATTCAGAAGCACAAATCCTGGTTTTAGAATAAGGAGTCATGAGTGACATACTTGCACTCCTAAAGCTCTTTGTGGCAGAATTGGGGCTAGATCAAGTATCGAAACTGTACAATATTCTTTTTCAACAGCCCAAGGAGAGAGTACCTATTACACTAAGTAGATTTTCTATCACACTGGTCAACAGCTGGTGGAAAATCAATTTCAGGCCATCAACCAGAGAATTAAAAATCTTACTGAAGAAGTGAAACATTACTGGTTCTTATGAAAATACAAACTTCCTCTACATCCCACTCCTCCATCAAGGCATTCAGATACATAATAATGAGAGATAATTTATACCAAAAGAATGGCTGAAACAAATGGAAAACAATATTCTCATGGGTTTGCTTTGTGGGAATGCCACAGGAAATTAACCAGTGAATCACATTTCACTTCTATTTCACTCCTTCAAGAGGCATGATGATCTTACAGAGAGAGCACCATTTTCAGTGGCAGATGGATACAGTGAAAATCTCAGTGTGGCCACTTCATAAATAGCTAAACTTTGAATTTAATTATCAGTATTATAGCTATCTAGCTGTAAGGTATTGATAGAAATAATAATACTTGTAACCTGATTGTTGTAGAAATTAAATAAAAAATTTATGTATGACTCATAAGACATCAGCCTCACCTGCCTGTGGCTACAAAATGATGTTACATTTTCTTTTCATGTCCAGACTGTTAGGATCTGAACTAACTCCTGGCAGATAACCTCCTCAAAGTTTTCTGGGTGTTTCTCAGCATCTTGTCTTGCATGTGCTCCAGAGTAAACCTGTTAGCTTCCTCACCTACATCTGCTCCTGTGCTCTGACAGTCCCCACAACAGCACTCCTGGGCAGCTTTCTTTTTTTTTTTTTTTTCATCACACCACTTGGCATGCTGGATCTTAGTTCTCTGACCAGGATTGAACTTGTGTCCCCTGCAGTGGAAGTGTGGAATCCTAACCACTGGACTTCAAAGGAATTTCCTGGGCAACTATTTTTGACTATAGGTCCCCACTGCCATCCCCTTGGTTTTATCATGAGCTTACTGCTCAACCAAACTTCCTGCATTACAATTGGGAAATGATTAGGGACGATGTGATTTACTCCCAGTTTAATTGAGGTTTAGGTTTATAGGAAATAACACAACCGCTAGCATCTCACATGCCCCAAATCTTCCTTAGCTCTGCTTCTTAGGTCAACACCCATTCTATCCCTCAACTTGCCTTCTTGTACAAGGGCTCAATAATTCTCCCCACTGGAAATGCTCCAAACATTCCCATGCTTAGAGTCCGGGACCACCTTCACTTTCCCACCTGGGGACCCATAAAAGAAAAATGTGTTCCTCACCAGTCCAAGGCCACTTCATATCCAGACCTAGAACTTCCTCCTTACAGGATAACTGACAGCAATTAACCTTTTGTTCAGGGCAAAATGACCACCTAACATGTAAGGCCCGGCCTGATGTCTTAGTTGTGACATGCCCTAGAGTCAAGTGGATATTTTCCAAAGCCTTGCATGTTCAGTCTTAAATAACAACACATGTAGGACAACAGTTACTAAGACATGCCTAATATTTTAAAAAACATTGTCAAAGTGTTTTTTCCAAAATGAAATACAGAAACACAACAAAGTATACCTCACTCATGTCATGGTCTGGCCTCACATTCTAATCTCTTGTGAGCAGGGCGCAGTGAAATGCAGCCACATAGGATCTAATGAAAAGAAAAAAAAAAAAGAAGAAGAAGAAATGGATTTAGAGATAAATCATAGCCTTACCCTAAAATAAGAAACTTCTTACAAACCTATAAGTAATAGACTTTCAGCTTTAAAAGACTCTAGTGCCCCTTGGGATATAGTAATATTTGTGGCTATTGTTATTTATGATTATAATTAGTATTCATAGGAAAAGTGGAAACAGTGACAGATTTTATTTTCTTGGGCTCCAAAATTATTGTGGATGGTGACTGCAGCCATGAAATTCAAAGACGCTTGCTCCTTGGAAGGAAAGTAATAACAAACCAAGACCCAGCATATTAAAAAAGAGACATTATTTTGCCAATAAAGATCCTTGTAGTCAAAGCTATGGCTTTTCCAGGTCATGTATGGATGTGAGAGTTGGACCATAAAGAGTGTTGGGTACTGAAGAATTGGTGCTTTCGAAATGTGATGCTGGAGAAGACTCTTGAGAGTCCCTTGTACAGCTATGAGATCAAACCAGTCAAACCTAAAGGAAATCAACCCTCAATATTCGTCAAAAGGATTAATGCTGAAGCTCCAATATTTTGACCATCTGGTGAGAAGAGCCAGCTCATTGGAAAAGACTCTGATGCTGGGAAAGATCAAGGGCAGGAGCAGAAGGTGGCAGCAGAGGATGAGATGGTTAGAGAGCATCACCACTCAAAGGATATGAGTTTGAATAAACTCTTGGGAGATAGTGAAGGACAGGGAATCCTGGTGTGCTTCAGTCCATAGGATTGCAAATAGTCAGACACTACTTAGTGAGTGAACAACAAAAAAATAGGATGCAGTAGTTAGCTTGCAATATCCAAACTAAGTAAACAGAGCTCAGACACCAAATCTTAGGTGACAGTCTCGGAGGCAGGGAGGAAATATATGCATTACGTTACTAAAGTCATGGGACAATAAGATAGAGTTGCTATTTCTTAAGTGTCTATTACCATGCATCTGGCCATTTAACAACTATTTACTTTCATACAGGAACCTTAAATGTTGGACATCAGTCCCATTTTACATATGAGGAAAGCATACAAGTTGCCTAAGATGACCCAGGTAGTAAATGATGGGGCTAGAATTGATGTCCAGTCTATTTGACACAAAAGCCAATGATCTTTCTAATCTTCTCAACACATTCTTCATCTGCCCAATACCTAGACAATGCCTGATGATGAAACCTGGTGATACTGAACATGAGGAAAATGAAAAAGACAAAGAGTTTTGATAGCTTTTTCATGATTCTCATACTTAGCATAAGAGTATGCATTCAGGGTAATGACAGAAGATTTCTTCTTTCCTTGAATTTCAGTGCAGCAAAACACATGACATGGATTCATTGTTTCATTCCCGCAAGTCATTCAGCCAGCATTAGTTAACCAGGTACCTTGTGGAGACTCATGTTAGCAGGCACGAAGATATAGACAGTAAAATGAAAAGATTTCTAAGATTCTGTTCATCTTAGAGTCTAGTAGGGGAACCAAGAGGGAAATCAATTAAGTACTTGGCATTGTTAAAGACAAACATTGCCAGCAAGATAGGCTCAAGGTGATGTAGGGTGTCATGTATCTCAGATTAAGAGGATAAAGAAGACCTCTGTGAGGCACTGACTCAGAAACTTGAAGGATGATAGGCATTAACTAGGTGGACACGGTCTATTAAGAGAATAAACAGCATAGGGGAGGCACTAAGGTGTGAAAACGCTGGTGCATTTGCAAAACTCTAAGTAGGTCTCTTTGAAACTTCGACCAGTGGTGCTTATAAGTTAAGGCTTAGTTTCTTCACATTTGAATCAGAAGTAATAACAGTACCATTTTATTTTGTAGGAATGGATGTTTAATTTGAGCTAAAGTAAATTTATGCTTAGCACACTTCTTGGTCCTTAGCACAGTCTTCATAAATGTTAGCTCTTGTGATCATGGAGAACTTTGCAGGTCAGGTGGATATGACTTTGGTGAGCAGTAACCAAAAACCATCTGGGCCAAAATGACTTATCAATAAAGAGAGACTCTAGACTTCTGATCTGAAAAGCACCAAAGTAAACCAAGCTTTCAGGCATGATTCAGTTAGAGATACAGCCTATGGAAAGCTAGTAAATGCTTAACCACTGGATCTGGAAGTGAGGAGGAGGAGGAAGAAAAGGAAAGAGGAGAAAAAAGGGAAAGAGAAAAAGAATCAGTAGCCCTGATTTTTAGTGTTTGCAGAGTTCCATGGTGTGAATACTTCCACTGTGGCCAGTTTGTTTTAAACATAATGTTAACCAACTCACAAGATCCCTGAAAATTTAGCAATTGGCTCTCATGAGCTAGCTGGTATGAACCAGCTCCAGGAGAACTGGATCCAGCTTGGTTTCTTTGAGATTCTTTTCACCTATGTGTGTCACCGTACTGAAGATGACTTTTCTCATGATCTCAGAGTGCCAGAGAACATGGTACTTTTTCTTCATGCAGGGGTGGGGGTGGGTAGGCTTCCAGAAAGATGGCTTCTCTTGCTATGGAAAAAGAGTCTCAAGTTTCACTTTGTTTGGACCTCCCCTGAACCAGTCCTTGTGTTAAGGGTTTATTCTGATTCAGATCCTCTGGGGATAGGTCATGGGTCCATCCTTAGCTTCTCAGTCGTGTCCTACTCTTTGTGACCCCATGGACTGTAGATAGGAAGACTCCTCTGTCAATGGGATTTCCCAGGCAACAATGCTGGAGCGGGTTGCCATTTCCTCCTTCAGGGGATCTTCCCAACTTAGGGATTGAACTCGTGTCTCAAATGTCTCCTGCACTGGCAGGCATGTTCTTGAACCACCTGGGAAGCCCAAGGATGAGTCAATCCCACTCAGATGACATAAAGAGAGGTCATAGACCTCGTGTTAGGTGCTATTAGGAAGAGAACCAACGGAGAATGAATTCTGGTTGAACTATCAGCAAAACCCCAAGGAACAGCCGAGGGAGTTTACACTGTATAACAAGGGTGATGCAAAGATCCTGGGAAGACATATCACTGGAAATGTCATCTTCCAACATCAGATGTCAATCTTTATTTTAAAAACTTATTTAAAAACTATTGTTTCTAGCATCATGGCTGATTACACCAGCTGCTAAGTCGCTTCAGTTGTGTCCGACTCTGTGAGACCCCATAGACGGCAGCCCACCAGGCTCCTCCATCCCTGGGATTCTCCAGGCAAGAACACTGGAGTGGGTTGCCGTTTCCTTCTCCAATGATTACACCAGGGAAAGTGTTTATTATGTTAGCTCAGGTTTTAACTTCAGATATTTTATAAATAGCCAAGACCTAAGCTATAAAAGAGGCAATTTACAAGGATCTTCTCATTTTACAAATGAGAATTTGTTTTGATTCTCCAGGTTTCTGGCCATTTTGAGGTGGAGAAAGATGAACTCAATTAAACCTTAACTGAATAGTAAATGAGGGGGTGATTCTATTATGTCATCCACAAGATAATGCATAAGCAAGAAGAACCTATAGGGCAATTAGCCTCCTGAGAGACTCTAATATTTCAATAAGTCACAGAAATAAATTCTGGGCAATTTAAAGAATAAGAACTCTATTAATTACAATGTTCTCTTATCCACAAAAAAACATGTGCATGTATGTCTTCTTGCCTTTTTTCTATCCAGTTGTTCTTGAACTTCTTTGCAACTTTCCAACCCCTCACATTTGCCTCTGGCTGATTTTAAATTATGCTAATTGGAAGAGGGAAAAATGCTAGTAATGGAATAAAATAGAATGCTATTTCTTATAGCATCTGGTGCAATCTGAGCCATTTAAAAGTGCATCTTATGGAATAGAGTTCTGAATAAGCAATGCCAGTCTGATTAGAAACAACATGGCTCTCATTAGAATATGTCAATCTGATTGCTAGGTGGTGATACACTGCAGATTACTAAGCCATAATTGCCTCTTACGCATTATGGGTATAATATATAGTTTCTCTGGGTGCATGTTAAAGTTGCTTTCTCTCATGGCTATCTTTTCCAGCTCTACACAAAGCAATGTCTATGTTCTACTAAGTTGATTTTAACTGGGCCCTTAAGTCCTAATTCTATTTTCTTCTAAGCATTCATGAAGTTTTCTACAGCAGTGTTGTAAACAAAGAATTATATCCAAGGAGTTTGCCAGAAACAAGATATGTCAGGGGTCTATTACCCATTCAACTGGGAGCAGTCCATGGCTCAAGGCACTTCCTCCAAAGGGGAAGGGTATAATCACTGAGGCTAAAGCCCACAACATAGCTACAAGTCTTAATTAGGTTGTTGATTTAAGTGTGTGGGGTATTTTTTCATTGTCAAAATTCATTTGGTTCTTTATTATGACTAGAAGAATTCAGAGATTCAGCCCAGATCATGACTGGCTCACAATGGCCATTTCATGACTTAAAACCTCCTACATGGGTTCCCAAATCAAGGCTCAACATTCACACTTTCCAATAACACAATCTCTCCAACTTATGCTCCCACCTCACACCAGAACTGGCTCCACCCCAGCCAAAACTATAGCCCCTAGACCACCAATGAGCAAAAGGCAAATCTCTGTGCAGCTGAAAATCCAGGTAAGTCCCTGGACTCAGCGTTAGGGGGTGTGGAGGTAGATGCACCATGGTCTGGGAGTCAAGCTCAAGAATTCAAAGTCGTGCAATGTGGGATGCATCTGTGGTCCTCTCCTTCAGTTTTCTCATCTGAATCCACAGTGAATAGATGTCTAAATTGTGTTTCTGATCATTTTCATTCTATGGAGATGTCATTGTTGTTGTTGTTTAATTGCTAAGTCATGTCAGACTCCTTGCAACCCCATGGACTGCAGCACGCCAGCCCTCCCTGTCCCTCACCATCTCCCAGAGTTCATCCAAATTCATGTCCCAGTTCATGGCCATTGAATCAGAGATGCTATCCAACCATCTTATCAACAAGAAGATATTAAGAGGGTTTTATTTTCAAATGTGTTTGGAAAAAGCTTAAACAGGCAAAATTGGTTTCTTTCCCATGGGACTTCTTAGAGTCTTTAATGTATTAAGTTAAAATGCTTTATGAATCTCCAAAAAGGATTAGTGAAATACATTACTGTTTTCCATTCTTATTTGAACATAGAATTATTTTGGCACCAACCTACCACTTATTTAATAATACTCATCAATATTTTATCAACCTAATGATTTATCTAAATACTTATGTACTCTCTATGGTGTCACATTTGGACAACATGGCTCGTTCAGATGGTCTGATTGACTCATGTAAACATCCACTAGAATTTTCTTTAGAACTGAATACACTGAATTCTCACAAGACCCTGACAAAGAAGGGATCACCCTGACAAAGAAGGCTCTCAATTTAAAGATGAGTAAACTGAGTTTCAAGGGGGTTAAGGGATTTGTCCAAGGTTACACAGATAAGGTCCACATAAAGACTATGCACTTTTTTATTCCATCATGCTCAGTCTCTCCTTTGGTTAATTTTTCTCTCATCTTTGGACTCATCTCTTTTTTTTTTTCTATTTAGTTGGTAACTAGCCTCTTTGTCAGAGGCCATCATCAAAATGAAGAATGGCATTTGAGAAATGTTGTCCATAGCTTTTATAATTAAAGAAAATCACCACTTCCTCCCCCACTATATATCACAGGTGGTATCTTAGCAATAGTAGATTACGCTCTGCTTTTAGTGAAAAGGAAACAATGGAAATTAATTATCATGAAACACAGTGTGTATGGTAAACACTGTACTTAAGGGCTTCCCTGGTGACTCAAATGATAAAGAATCTGCCTGTGATGTGGATGACGTGGGTTCAATCCCTGGGTTGGGAAGATCCCCTGAAGTAGGAAATGACAACCCATTTTAGTACTGTTGCCTGGAGAATTC
This sequence comes from Oreotragus oreotragus, assembly GCA_006410675.1. Lineage (NCBI taxonomy): Eukaryota > Metazoa > Chordata > Mammalia > Artiodactyla > Bovidae > Oreotragus > Oreotragus oreotragus. The sequence continues at coordinate 52,772 of SJYX01002010.1, forward strand.
CATGGACAGAGGACCCTGGTGTATTATAGTCCATGGGGTCTCAGAGTCAGACATGACCGAATGACTAACACTTTTGCTTTGGAAATTAATTCTCACAAAACACAGTGTGGAAGGTGAACACTGTTCTTAAAGTATAGTTTGATTCACTAGAGTTTATCAAAAATAATTAACATGACAAATCAGACAAAAGTAAGCCATCTGGCACCAGAATAGGCAAGTGGTGTTTAGGGAAGAATGTACCGACTAATACATCTGCTCCTAATGGTGTGTAGCATCATCAAATGGAACATACCCACTGGACAAATTGATTAATTAGATAGAAGGGGGCAACCCGGGTTTATCAAAAGGTATGGTGGTGGAATAGAGGCAGCAAGCAATCTCTGGAGTTCAACTACCTGCCTAAATTCCAACCTTTATTAGTGGGGTGGCCTCAGACTAGTGGTCCAATCAACTTATGCCTTAGTGTTTTAATCCATAAAATGGGCCTGAGTGCTTCTGTCTGTCATAAGCTATTATATATAAATAAACAGAGTTCAGTACATGGCTAGCACATGGTTTAAGTGTTCACAAATGTTTAAAGGACTGAAACCCTCTAAGACTGCACTTTAGCTCTAATTCTTCAGAACTCTCAGAACAAGCCTTCAGGGTCTTGTCCATCTGGGAGACATCGAGGGTTAAGGTGGTTTTGTGCAATAGTTGTATCTTTATTTGGAGGAAAAAATAACACCTCAAAATTGTTGCTTGGATTAGAGTTTATTCTATGTCCCCCCTTTCTTCCTAGGGAAACTGAGTGGCTAAGGCAATTTAAACCCTAAAAGGCAGGCACTTTTGTGTACTAACAGGAGGTTGTAGGTAGCCAAAGTTGTCTAAGTAGGGATCTGTGATGCAGAAAGGAAAATACAATCCTTAAAGCATCTAGGTTGACAAGGGTGAGAATGCAAATGTTGTAACAAGTCTGAACATTGCTTGTGCTTGTCTGCATCTCTGGGAAATGGCTACAGGCACATTTTTGGGAGATCAAACAATGCCTTTAGATGAACTTGACTTCTACAGGAAGCTTCCCCTGACCCCCACTAGATGCATGGGATTCCTGTACTCCTGATAGAACCTGGCTACCTGCTCAACTGTTTCAGTTCCTCTTCCTATGCACACTGCCCAGCCTCCAGAGATTAGGTCCATGTGATTGGGTTCCGGTCAGTGAAGCAGGAATACAAGCCCTTTCCAAATCTGACCATACAGTCTGCAGCTCCAGCTTCCACATTCCCTTCCCCTTATGTGGTGGCCTTGGACATCACGTGTGGCAGCCTCACAGGAGAGGAACAGTTTGGATTCCTGCGTCACTGCTTGGAAAGTTGCCAGGAAGGTCCTCTGAATCTTCTCTAGGCTGTGATGTGAGCTGGAAATCAAACTTAAGTGTGTCCAGCACGAAAAATCGGGGTCAGAAGTTAGCATGCATTACCCTCAAATAATGTAAGATTCCACATCACACTTAAGCTGAAATTAATCTTGAAATTATTAAGATTACATGTGGCACTCTACTAGCTCATTCTAGAAAATGCAAGGGAAAATACTGATGATGTGATGGTTAAGTTTATGTGTCAGACTGACATGCCACAGGGTGCCCAGATTAAAACATCATTTCTGGGTGTGTCTGTGAGGGTGCTTTCAGTTGAGATTAACATTTGAATCAGTGGATTCAGTATGTCCTCCCCAGTATGGGTGGGTATCATCTAATATGGCAGGATATGGATGGAGGAATCCCCACCTTCCTCTTTTCCCAGGCTCACTCTTTCATCTCATTTTCTCCTGCCCTTGGACATAAATTTACACCATTGGCTCAACTGGTTCTCAGGCCCTTGAGTTTGGGCTAAATCATAACCCTGGCCTTTCTGGATATCCAATTTGCAGATTGTGGAACTTTTCAGTCTCCATAACTTAATGAACCACTTTCTCATAAAATGCCTATCTATATTGTTATATCTCCATATGCGTATGTTGTCGCTCTGTCATGTCCAACTCTTTGCGACCCTTGGTCCATGGGATATTCCAGGCAAGAATACTGGAGTGGGTTGCCATTTTCCTCCTCTAGGAAATCTTCTCGACCCAGAGATTGAACCCTCATTTCCTGTGTCTCCTGTATTGCTGGCAGATTCTTTACCCGCTGAGCCGTCAGGGAATCCCTTGTCTCCATATAAAGGAGACATATCTTCTATTACCAGTTGCTTTTCTATCTTGTTAAATGAGTTGTGGAGGAAATGTCAAGCCTAGTCTCTTTATAAAATCACAAATACATTCCCAATTGCTCTGCATTTCAATATAGCTGAGTCTAGATAGGTGTTTCAGTAAGAAATAAACACAAAGTAGCCAGACATAGCCCAGATTCTTTTCATTTCAAAGCCCATGTTTTAAAATGTCACTGTTAACACTAAAAGGCACATACACCCCTGCTCTCTGAAGCCAGCTTCACTTAGGATTTTAATTTATTATAATAAGTCTTTGAGTCTGATTTTCAGTTAACAGAGGTTTAGTCAATGGTAGCTTGTTGAACGAAATAATATCATGAGGAGAACAGTCATTCTTAAAACTGTGGCCTTTCATATTCTTATGTTCCACACCAATTTGATGAAATTTATGAACTTTCTCCCCATCCTAACACACATATAATCATTAAATCTGCACCATGTTTTAGGAAAACTTTTGGAAACTTGGAGTTCCAGTGGTGTAACCTCAAGGGTCTATGTGAATGTTGCTCAGTTGTGTCTGACTCTTTGCAACCTCATGGACTATATAGTCCATGGAATTCTCTATGCCAGAATACTAGAGTGGGTAGACGTAGACTTTGCCTTCTCCAGAGGATCTTCGCAACCCAGGGATCAAACCCAGATCTCCTGCATTGCAGGCGGAGTCTTTACCAGCTGAGCCACAAGGGAAGTCCAAGAATACTGGAGTGGGTAGCCTATTCCTTCTCCAGAGGATCTTCGCAATCCAGGAGTTGAACTGGGGTCTACTGCACTATAGGTGGATTCTTTACCAACTGAGCTATCAGGGAAGCCCCAAGGGTCTACGGATTCTGGATTAAAACCCTGTGGTAAGGATGCATAGCTGGTCACTTGGATCAGTAGCAATGGTATTAGAGAGGGTGCAGAACTGGGAATTTTAAAGACAATTTATATCACTAGCGCTTCCTCATCAAAGCTACTGTTTGTTGAGTTCTAGCTAGATGCTAGACACTGTGCTAACATTTTAATATATTTAGTCTTTTTAAAAGCTCTTGGCATTATAATTGCCATTCCACACACACACACACACACACACACAAAGGGCCTGAATTCCAAGCAAAGTTTGTTCTTAATTAAATAGGATATAGGATCTTATGGAATCTAAGTTAGATTTCTAATAAGTTGTTCTCAAGTGCAAGGGCCATTTAGATGTCAAAATGCTTTTTATTTTCTAAATTTAAGTATGCTTAGAATTGAAGATTTTGTGTTCTAACCAAATGACAACCAGCAAGTAATTAATTTAGAAACATCATGCATGCAGTAAAAATTGTTGAAAAGAGACAACTAGATTCTAGGTTTGTATACAGCAACTACTTTATTATTTTCAAATGCAAACTCTTTGCATTTAGTTTGCTATTTTACAATTTACAAACTAGGTATAAAAGACCATAAATAAATGACATAAGTTATGTGTACCTAAAGTTCATGAAGGGAAGAAAAATACCTTGACAAATTAAAACAAAATAGAAAATCTCTATGTCTAACTCAAGAGATTATTCAAATTTTGGAAAATGTATGAACCAAGCATTGTTCTGTAATTTTTTCTTCAGTATGGACTAAATTATAATATGCCTTATACATTCTAATTTTAACCACAGTCCTTGCATATTCCAACATACTTGGAGTGATACAAAAAAATAAATGCACTCTTCAGTGTGTATCAATGCTTGATGTTGTTTGGAGAATGTTTACGAAGTGAAAATATTGCTTCTAGAACTTTCCTTTACTTGTCAGAATTTAAGTGTCTTCAGACAAATATTGAGGCTATAAGTGTGTATGGATTAATACACATATCCTTCACAGATTGAATACAAGAGGTCTCAAAAACACACACACCAGCAATGTAGCGAGCATAACCTTTCTTTAAAATAACTTTGTAAAACACACCAAAGCATTTCATTCTTAAGATTGTTAAAAATAATTTGGGGCCAGCAAACACATGGTGAAGCTACTTAATTTGGTGCAGGGGAACAGCTTAATGCTGCCTAATGATTTAGCATCTGAGCATGACTTAGCATCTGCATTCACTAGGGCAGCATTCATTCTTGGGACCAGATATAGCCCCTGAAGTTGGTCTCCCGCCCTGGCCTCTGGGGAAAGAAAACCCACTCAGAGATTCAACCTCATTTCTTTATACATATTTTTTTTTTCAGGCATCAATGCATAGGCACATCCCTTTAAAAATATATTAAAGTCCCCCAAAAGGGGTGAATTAACTTTGTCACTCTGGCATAGTTATGAGAATACAATGCCATACACCCTGTCAGAATGCAATAAATATTTATTGATGATTTTCTCTACTTATTCAACAACATAGGGTTCAGAATTTTTTCCCCATTTTTCCCTGATTTGATGTTATAGCTTATACAAATGGCCGCAGTTTCTGCAACCATAGCTTAGAATAAGCAAGGCAGCCACTCTGATTATGAAAAATGGCAGTATGTTGGCTGGAGTTTGGTATATGTATCAGACCAAAACTGAATCTTCACGCACTGGACCTCAGATTCCAGGAGGCTGATGCACCTTTGAGGGCCAGAGAAGTTAGCTGCATATTCACAACAGCAGAACTTTCCATGTACACTGAGAACCTGAAGTTGCTTGAGGCCATTTCACCCCATCTATGCTAACCTCAAGAGTCACTGGCATGTATTTTTCTGTGACACTGGGAGACAAAGTATTAATCCAGGACACATCATCTCGAAGCTGACACACACATCTACGTTCATCTCCGAAAGTATATGAATTGCATATATTTGTTCGCATTCAACAAGTCCATTTATGCAGGAAAACAAAGGCTACTTGTATTCCACTGGGGGGTACCAGACAAATTCCATCCCCTTCTCTCCCTCCACCAAGCAACTGGTGATTCAGATGAGGAGTTCAATCAGAATTTGTGATTTCAATGCTGGGTTGTCACCTGCATGGATTTAAATTCTAAAATCACTCCACCGCTAAGGTGAAAATGCCTCTGTCCAAAGCTGTAGGATGACTTATTAAGGTTAGGGTGGCTGCTACAAAATACACGTATAGATACAGGACATTTAATGCTTCCTGGCTGTCGTTCTAAGGGGACGGGGCACGGTCTCCAGGCCCACTGTCTCATGTGGCTCTTCATCTCAGAACAGGTGGCAAACCAGACCCCTCCATGGGTAGCATTCCACAACATTCACAGGCAGTTCTAAGCATGAGGTTATATACTCATACACACATACACACGCGTACACACAGGCACACCTATGTACACACATCAAAAGAGATAGTCAGCTCATAGTTAGTCTAGGAAAAAAATATATTTATATCACTGTGATGGCACACCCTGGGTATAACGTTACTTCAGCAATGCATATCATAGGCAGCTCATGGGAACTGGCTTTGTTCTGCGTGGTGGCACCTGACCTGGTGTCCATGGTAAAACCTGTAGCCTTCAGTCATTTGCTGCCACACCAATGCAGCAGGGACGTACAGGAATGAGATATGGAAATACATATAAATAAAACCGAAGGAGTTCAGGAACAAGGGCTCTGCAGAGTTGGTGCTGCCAGACCGGACATTCCTCAGTGCAATGGGAGAACAGATGCTGAAGCTTGAATATTCGCTGTTTCTTTCACCGGGAAAGAGAATTTGAAAGTCAGAAACATATTCTTTTCATCAATGAGTATCACTTCATCAGTGTCTTTGCTCCAGAACTGTCATAGTAGAAGCAGAAGAAATACGTTCAGAAGGAATTGAGGAGGGTGTGTTTTGTTTGCTCCTGTGGGCTTTGTAATCGACAGGAAGGGCTGTGAGACCAAGATAGCAGAATCTACTCCCTGTAGAGAAAAGAACAAAACTTCAGACAAAACAGCAACTGATCTTGCCAGCCAGTTGTCAACCCATGTAAGTACAGAGATGACTAGGTAAGGAGTTCAGGAGGGAGACCATAAATTCTTACTTTCCTCTTCTGACAAATGATAGCTAAAATAACAACAACAAAAAGTTTATTAACATCTTAATCATTACAACTCTGAGTAAGATACTATTCATTTTCCTACTGTATGGATGAGGACATGGAACCACAGAGAAGCTAAACAACCTGCTTGTGCTCATCCATTCAGAAGTAGCGGAGCTGGAATTAGAACCTACCTAGTCTGAGTCTACAGCCAGGCTTTACCCACAATAGGAACAGTTTTTCTTTGCAATAAAAATTCTGACCTGTTATGGTTCATTTGTGCAAGAAGGACTTAGAGTTAGTGAAAGAGTGCACATTGTATTATTCTAAAAAGTCCCAGTCTTTCCGAAGAGGAAACTGGTGTATTCTGGGACACACCTGGAAATATCCCAATCCATCAATATTCAACAATATGATTGAAAAAAAAAAGCCAACCATGAAATAAAAAGCATTAGGTATTTTTCATAATGAGAAAGTGACTTCTACTGAAATATCTGATTAGTAAAGGATCCATGCAATCTGCACATAACAGGTAGAGAGAGGAGACCCAGGGCCATGGGTGCAGTGAGGGAGGTCTTGAGACTGAAGCCCAGATGTCCCAGTCTTTCCAAAGAGGAAACTGGTGTATTCTGGGACACATCTGGAAATATTCCAATCCATCAATATTCAACAATATGACTGAAAAAATATGCCAACCATGAAATAAAAAGCATTAGGTATATTTCATAATGAGAAAGTGACTTCTACTGAAATATCTGATTAGTAAAGGATCCATGCAATCTGTACATAACAGGTAGAGAGAGGAGACCCAGGGCCATGGGTGCAGTGAGGGAGGTCTTGAGACTGAAGCCCAGCAAGAGCTAATAAGCCACAGCTGCCCTATCAGCCTAGGTTCCAATGAGGCTGGCACAATGCAATGGAACCACTGTCCTCTCGGCCGTCAAAGGATTGACAAACCAAAAGAAACAATTCCTCTTCTTTTCTTTTTGATAACTTTCCAACAAGACTGCTAACTAGACTATAAACACAGTGGTCATGTTAAGCTGTTGCTGGGCTCAAGTGCACAGCAAAATTAAGACCAAAATGCATCTCATGACAGATAATTTCCCTTGTTTTATCAAACCCATTTATCTGCTTGTTTTGTATATGTGCGTTTGTTGTAGGAGGGAGATACATAAAACTGAGTTTCTTGGTGGTAAATAATCATTATTTGAACTTGCAGAAAATACTTTATTTGGAGACAGAATAATAAAATTTTCTTATAAAATTTTCAGATAGCTATTACTTCTTAAAGTTATAAATGTGGGTAAGGGCATAACTGCCAAGCCACTTATCAACATCATTCATTTTTGACAATTATGAAAAAAAATAAAAGAAAAAGGATCAGATTTATTTATTGTATTGTTTTTTCTCTGGAAGCCAGTAACTCTGTCAGACAGATATGTATTTATTTACATGAAGGACAAAGTGGACTCAAATTTGACCTTAAAGACTGTAATGGAGAATAACAAACTCCATAGGGATATGCACATGTTTTGAAGGAGATTTTCTTTTGCTCCTAGAAACACCACACTTTGAGGAGAGAGTTGTCTCAGAAACACATTTATCTCCTTTGCGTCTGCCAACTTCCTTCTTCACTAAATACCTAGATATAAATATATTTGTAATATTAAGTAGGCTATCTGGAAACTCAGTGTGTATATGAAAAGGACAGGATTTGGAAATGAGAAGTGTGGGAATGTGGAGACTTCTATCTAGTTGATGTCAGAATGAGAGGGAGAAAAATAAACCTTTTCTTCTTTGAATTCAAGCAACCTCTTTATGGTGGAGAATTGCTTGAACAGAGACCAGACAAAGCATGTGGTCTGTGTGGCATCAGGAGTGAAAGATGTGACTTTCATGGTGACTAAATAAACAAAAGCATTGCTCCTTTGAGTCATTCATGAAGACATCAAAGTGTCTTTACCAACCAGTTCTTTTCATTGCAGTGGGGTCTTGCCCATTTCACTCTTTCCAATGATAAAATAATGATTTCATACATTTTAAGGCTGAATAATACAGGAGTGATCTTCCACCTTTTGTATAGATACGCACTTACCCCCAAACCCTCATAAACCCACTGAAAGTGAACAAGCTTCACCTGGATGATTCCCTACCACTGAACTTCATTTCACCCTGCTGTGGCCTGTTGCAACAAAACATTTGGCTTCACAAGTGAAAGACAGGTGAATAACACTTGGGACACCTTGGAGGAAGAATACAGTTTTCTTCTACGATGTTCAGTGTGTTCTGCATCTGAGCATGACAATATATACAACACCACCATGTGTTGGGAAAGGTGTTTCTATTGAAGTGTCATTATCTCTAATTTACAGGTGGAGGAACGGAGTTATAAAGAAACTTCCCAGTGTCAACATCGCGGCTGGCTTTGGAATCTAAGCTGTCTGGATGCCAGAATTTGGATCCACACCCTGAGAAATAATACAAACTCCTATTGTCCTCAATCTCTCTTCCAGTGTGGGTAGCTTCCTGGAAGCAGTAGAGTTCCACTTTTACTGTTATTGGATATTATTTTAGCCATTTTGGGGCCCTTCCATTGGCCTGGATTCAAATTCAGACAATGTGTCAAAATTAAGATTCAGAAGGCAAACTTTGAATGAATTTCATATTCTACTTTTCTCTCAGTTCCCATCTGAACATTGCCAACATACCTGCTGAGATGTAACAAATCCACTCCAACACAGTATATAACATTAACGTATTAGGATATTTTAGAATTGGCACACTCTTATTTATTTTTTTTTAAATATTCTGCTTTGAAAGTGACTCACAGATTAAGAAAACGAACTTAGGGTTGGTTGCCAGCAGGGAAGGGATAGTTAGGAGTTTGGGACAGTCATGTACACACTGCTATATCTAAAATGGATAACCAACAAGGTCCTACTGTATAGCACATGGAACTCTACTCAATGTTATGTGGCAGCCTGGATGGGAGGGGGTTTTGAGGGGAGAATGGATACATGTATATGTATGGCCGAGTCCCTTCACTGTTCACCTGAAACTATCACAATATTGTTAGTCAGTTATACCCCAATACAAAAGAAAAAGTTCAAAAATATAAAAATATTCTGTTTTGACTATGTTTAGAAAAATACCTCAAGTCTTAAGCTGTTGATTGTAAGAAAGCAAAACTTTTAATTATTCAATGTATGCAAGGTAACATTCTCTTTTTATTCACAGGATAACACTATAATGCCACCTTGTTTGAATCGGGCTATGGGAATTGAAAACAAAATACCCCACAGCTTTACAGAAGGAAAGAAGTACACAATTTCTTTTTAAAAAAGCAAGTGATCACCCTCACATTTGTCAACTCTTAACATGAATATCCAGAACTCCTAAACTTCAGCAAAAGTGGTGATAAAACAAAAATTCTTGGAGTAGTTTAAAAAACAAATTCCACATTCCTTCTTAATAGAAAAGCTTTTACAACTAATGTTGCAAAAAGGTTTTTACTAAACTGTCATGATTTGACAACATCAAATTTAACGTTTCTTGCTCTTTAAGAAATAGCTTTCAGGATAAAACCAAGGTGGAGGTGGGGGGGAGGTCATTAAAATCAACCAAGCTCTTGTTTAAAAGTGATAAAAGGGAAGAGTTTAGAAAGTTAAAAATCTGTCCAATCAAAAAAGTTAGGCTATTTGCTTCTAGGAATGAATATAATCATTTGAATTCACGTGTTTTAAGAAGAAAATTCCGGAATTAAAGCACAAGTACCTAAGGCTACCGGGCTTGATGGGTGAAAAAGTCTAATTTTTTAGTTGGTCACTTTCTAATAATGAGTCGGTCAAGGTGACTTTCAAGTCTCACTGTTGCCATCTAGATAGGTCTCTCCCAGCTGACCTAGTTTGGTTATTGGGGACACTGGAGCAGGACAGGAACATGGCTGGGCATGTGTTTGGAGAAAACAACACTCCAAAAAGAAACATACACCCCAACTTTCATAGCAGCACTGGTCTCAATAGCTAAGGTGTAGAAGCAACCTAAAGGTCCATTGACAGAAGAATGGATAAATATATACAATGACACACTATTTGGCCATAAAAAAGAATGAAATAATTTCATTTGCAGCAACATGGATGGATCTAGAGATTATCACACTAAGTGAAGTAAGTCAGACAGAGAGAAATACCATATGTATCACTTATGTGTGGAATCTAAAATATGACACATATCGTATGATATCGCTTATATATAGGATCTAAAATTAATCATGCAAATGAACTTATTTACAAAACAGAAACAGACTCACAGACTTTGTAAACAAGCTCATGGTTACCAAAGGGAAAATGTGAGGAAAGGATAAATTAGGAATTTGGTATTAACATATACACAGTACTATCCAGGTGGCTTAGTGGTAAAGAATCCGCCTGCCAATGCAGGAGACACAGGAGACTCAGGTTTGATCTCTGGGTCAGGAAGATCCCCTGGATGAGACAAGTCTCACTGTTGCCATCTAGATAGGTCTCTCCCAGCTGACCTAGTTTGGTTATTGGGGACACTGGAGCAGGACAGGAACATGGCTGGGCATGTGTTTGGAGAAAACAACACTCCAAAAAGAAACATACACCCCAACTTTCATAGCAGCACTGGTCTCAATAGCTAAGGTGTAGAAGCAACCTAAAGGTCCATTGACAGAAGAATGGATAAATATATACAATGACACACTATTTGGCCATAAAAAAGAATGAAATAATTTCATTTGCAGCAACATGGATGGATCTAGAGATTATCACACTAAGTGAAGTAAGTCAGACAGAGAGAAATACCATATGTATCACTTATGTGTGGAATCTAAAATATGACACATATCGTATGATATCGCTTATATATAGGATCTAAAATTAATCATGCAAATGAACTTATTTACAAAACAGAAACAGACTCACAGACTTTGTAAACAAGCTCATGGTTACCAAAGGGAAAATGTGAGGAAAGGATAAATTAGGAATTTGGTATTAACATATACACAGTACTATCCAGGTGGCTTAGTGGTAAAGAATCCGCCTGCCAATGCAGGAGACACAGGAGACTCAGGTTTGATCTCTGGGTCAGGAAGATCCCCTGGATGAGAAAATGGCAACCCACTCTAGTATTCTTGCCTGGAAAATTCCAGGGACAGAGGAACCTGGCAGACTGTAGTCCATAAGGTCGCTTAGAGTCGGACACAACTGAGTAACTGAGTATGTTCCAAATAGGAAAAGGAGTACGTCAAGGCTATATATTGTCACCCTGCTTATTTAACATATATGCAGAGTACATCATGAGAAACACTGGGCTGGAAGAAACACAAGCTGGAATCAAGATTGCCGGGAGAAATATCAATCACCTCAGATATGCAGATGACACCACCCTTATGGCAGAAAGTGAGAGGAACTAAAAAGCCTCTTGATGAAAGTGAAAGAGGAGAGTGAAAATGTTGGCTTAAAGCTCAACATTCAGAAAACTAAGATCATGGCATCTGGTCCCATCACTTCAAGGGAAATAAATGGGGAAACAGTGGAAACAGTGGCAGACTTTATTTTTTGGGGCTCCAAAATCACTGTAGATGGTGACTGCAGCCATGAAATTAAAAGACGCTTACTTCTTGGAAGGAAAGTTATGACCAACCTAGACAGCATATTCAAAAGCAGAGACATTACTTTGTCAACAAAGGTCCATCTAGTCAAGGCTATGGTTTTTCCAGTGGTCATGTATGGATATGAGCATTGGACTATGAAGAAAGCTGAGTTCCAAAGAATTGATGCTTTTGAACTGTGGTGTTGGAGAAGACTCTTGAGAGTCCCTTGGACTGCAAGGAGATCCAACCAGTCCATTCTAAAGGAGATCAGTCCTGGGTGTTCTCTGGAAAGACTGATGCTAAAGCTGAAACTCCAATATTTTGGCCACCTGATGGGAAGAGTTGACTCACTGGAAAAGACTCTGATGCTGGGAGTGTTTGGGGGCAGGAGGAGAAGGGGACGACAGCAGATGAGATGGCTGGATGGCATCACTGACTCAATGGACATGAATGAGTTTGAGTGAACTCCGGGAGTTGGTGATGGACAGGGAGGCCTGGCGTGCTGCGATTCATGGGGTCACAAAGAGTTGGACACGACTGAGAGACTGAGCTGAACTGAACTGATCCATATATAAAACAGATAACCAACAAAGACCTACTATATAGCACAAGGAACTATATTGATCATCCTGTGATAAACCATAATGGAAAAGAATATGAAAAAAGACAGACACATGTATACGTATAACTGAATCATTTTTTGGTCTATCTGAAACTAATACAACACTGTAAATCAACTATACTCCAATCTAAAGTTTAAAATAAAAAATTAATTTTTAAAAAGGGTATGGTACATATCAAATACTCAAAAACAAAACAAAACAAAAAAACAGGAAATGAAACCAATGGAAAAGACCTTTCAGAACTCCTTAATTGAAAAAAATTTTCCAAAGAATGGAACATGTGCAGGCCAATAAGGTTAGAGGTCATTACCCAGTACCCAAAAGATGCTCAATAACCATCTGTGGCAGGAATGAAGGGCACCAAAGGGCAAGAGGACCCACACAGTATGAAAGAAAGCACAGCCAGTGGAGGTCTACATGCTGTCCTGACCTCATATGGTTTCTATTTCACTTCTTCCTGGAAGAATAGGAGAGAAGCTATATTACTCTGGGTCTCCTCTCCCATTGAAATCTCAACCCAAACTACCTGATAGGCATGACAGATATTTACTGCTCAGTGTTTCAAATAAGATAAAGTTAAAAAAACCACTTTCACTAGAGAAAGACTCATCGCTGGTTCTTTTGTCTTACCTTGTAGATTTGGGCTTGCCTCTTTAAAGGAGGAAAGTATGAAAGTTCCCTACACAAGATTGTCACAATCCACTATCCATAAGGTAGTTACGATAAGTTTGTAGAGTTCCCAAATAAGATTTATATGGCACAGCCTCGGGCCCAAAGCCCCTGGTTTGCCCAGGAAGGGTGTATGGTGTTTGTGATTTTTTATTATTATTATTATTTTAAAATCCACTTTGCTCTTCTCTCCAGCCCCTCATGTCGTCATAATCCACCAGGTGGCCGGAGCACAGGGCAGCAACACTGATGAATCACATGACGTTCACTTAGGTTTTATCCAGGTTTTATCCATTGTACGAACCACGCCTTAAAAGTCACAACGGGGTCCTTTCAGAAAATGGTCCTGGGCACCGTCTTCATTCCAGTGAAAGAAGGATGGACTGAGTTTATGCCACAAACAAAATACTATGGTTGTAATTCCAAATGAAGAGACGATTGAGGATGTCTCAGAGAAGCTCAGCGTCTGACAGCAAATACGGCATTGAAACTCGGAGGCGGTGGTCTATTTATATAGGTACATGTAATTTACAGATTAGTGATGGACGGATGTACTTCTGAGAAACAATTTGTTCCAAGTCTAATTCAAATGACAGCTGTCATTTCTGTAAGCCCCACGGTTTCAGCAATCTGTACACCAAGCAACACTGCAGTTTTGTTTTTTTTTTTCCTTTAATTTCAGAGGGCGAAGACGAAGTAAAAAAAGTGCAGTTCTTCAATTAAAGTGCATGGATGAGGTAAACTAATTTCAAGAGTTTTGAGTTTATTCAATACTGGCTCAGACGGGAACCATTCTGCCGTGTATCTGCTGCATTTGGGTTCTCATTGCCTGGACGCTGCTCAAGACCTTATTCTGGTGTGTGACAGCTGTGATGCCAATCCTGGCCAGGTCACTGTAAGTAGGGGAGGGAAAAAGAGGGAGAGGAAGATATGATGAGGGCTGAGAATCTCTTCCGGGCTTCATGCAGACACACATTTGAATCAGCCACAATTAATACAGCACAACAAGGCAGGTGTATTAAAATGCTTAATTAAGCAATTGAATGCAACAATGTAGGTGCTTTATAGAGGCTGTGCAAAATTATACTCAATCAAAATGAAAGGCATTCCAGTTTTCTTTAAAAAAAAATGAGTAGGATGATTATGCAGCTCAAAGCAAAAAAAAAAAAAAAGAAAAGGCAAATACTATTAAATCTAGATTTACCCTTTGTGTTACATCGCTGAGTACTTACTCCTGGTTCATGTGCACTACAGCCTCTAGCGTGGTATAACCAGCAGCAGTGAAGTTATCCTTATACCGGTCCATTTTAATGGCTTGGAGCCAATCACCTACTGATACCACGGCGGAGAACTCAGGGGAACTTGGATCCAGCAAGGCAGTGTTAGGTCTGGAAGCAGAAAGCATAGACAGACAATTTATCAGTGAGATGGCATGACTCAGAAGTCAGATGGCCCAAGACTGGGAAGGGGAACCAAAGTACCAAGAACAGACTTTAGATGCAATCACTAGTGACAAACGTCATCATGGTATTTTTCAACCCTAATTTCATAAAGCTGCAAAAGCATGTCTCAATCTCCCTACTTGTTTTGAACTTCATTTCCTGCATTTGTTTTATGTGGACCTCTTAATGCATTAAGGATCAGAGCAGGTCTTTTAACAACCTAGCCTGGGGCAAAGGTTGGAGGGAGTGGGGGGTGGGGGCGGCCCTTGTTGCTGAAACTGGCTCAGTCTTTGCAGAAAGACAGTCCCTGCCAGGACAGAATATCACAGACTTTAGTTCAGCAGCTATGGAAACCTTAGTGAAGGATAAGTAAGGAAACCTGAGAGCTTGCAACCTGCCAGACTTGATGGAAGCAAAGAGAACACTGAGAGTTCAAGTCCGGCATGTTTCCAGCCAGGTTTGCAGGCAGGCTCAGTTCATTCAAACAAACAGGACAGCAGGGAGTTAATCCCCTCTTTAATCAACCCAGCCTGACCAGCACGTGTGCCAAGACTGGCAGGAAGAATGGCCACTTTGATCACTGTTTGGATTGTGGAATGTGGTTCTCGGCTTCCTTTGCTAGGGCTCCTAAGGAATCATTTCAACAAATTCTAAGCACTTCTTATTAACTTATTTATTAGTTGACGCATTTCTCAGGCCAGGTGTTTTACATTAGATCACCATCAGGAGCAACTAAAGTTCAAGGTAAGTGATCTGTCATCTTTCATGAGATTGATAAACAATAAATAACCTATTCATGGAAAATATTTTTTAAGTGAATTATAGTCATAGTGATCATCAAACTACTTAATAACCATAGGATAAACATTAATAGGGTATTTTATACACCTTCACTATAATTTCCTGCATAGCAACCTTGCTACTTATTAAATTCTATTTTCTTAAACTTCCTTTCCATAGAAATTACAGAATGGGGTTGCTCTTAACATTTTGATCTGATTTTCATCCTGTTCCTTGTTCCTTGAACATGAACATCTAAATCAGAATTATATTATCATCCTGAAATTTCAACCAAAAAAATCCTTTTCTTGTTAAAAAAAAAAAAAAAATCAAGCCTATCTAATGGCCTAACTTTCCACATAGTAAAATTAATCCAATCCATTTTTCATTTTAATTTTTACCTGTTATTTTGATTTGCATAACCTCTATGTTATATAAGTATATTAACAAAAACTTGTTTTATGAATCAGTTTTGTCCAAATAATAGCTTGTTTATGACCTTTCTCTTTGGCCACTGTATTAATTAAATCAAATTTTCCAAGTAATATTCTGCAGATTTTTATGGTAAGAATAATCAAGATTTCATTCTTTCCCCAATTTTGAGCCAGTAACAAATATGGCCACATAGAGTTTGAGACATTAGTGTTGAGTGTTTACCAGGAAGGTTTGTTAATGGACAAAAAAAAAAATAGTTTGCATTTACTTCTAACTTTAAGACCAGTAGAAGCGCAACATGGAGGCACTAAGTACCTGACAAGGTTAAAATGACCTTAGAATGAAAATATCCTTACTCAGTATTAATTAATTCTAAGGGTCGTTCTCAAGCTTATTCTGGAAGCCTTTGTGCTCTGTGTGGAACACCGTGACATTTGCCTAATTTTGTGCTGAATCACATACCACGCTATACTACATCTCATTATCAGCAAGCAGTAAGAAGTATCAAAGCTCTGTAAGTACTATCAATGAGAAAAATTCAGAAGTGAGAAAAGTGTATCCAATAACTCAGTTTGTTCTGCCTTTTGGTGCAAAGCACTATACAGAGTTAGCATGCTACCAGGAGAAGCCTCAAGTACCAAAGAGCTGGACTTGGACCTTCAGACAAAATAC
The DNA here is from genome assembly GCA_006410675.1 of Oreotragus oreotragus. NCBI lineage: Eukaryota > Metazoa > Chordata > Mammalia > Artiodactyla > Bovidae > Oreotragus > Oreotragus oreotragus. The sequence goes on from SJYX01002010.1 coordinate 69,220, forward strand.
ATGGGATCGGGAGCTGGAGATCTAAAAGCTGGGGGAGGTTTACCTTGGAACAGAAGAAACTAGCTACACCTGGAAAAGAGGTCTTAGCATCATTTATTTTCATCCTCGTGGGGAAGAGAAGAACCAAATAGGCCAGAAATGATGGGAGATTTTATTTTAGGTCACTTGCAGTATCTTTATCTTCTCTCTGGACTGAAGTGCTTCTTTTTTGCTCTTTCCAGTGAAGTGCACATATGTGTGTTAAGTCGTTTTAACCATGTCTGACTCTTTGCCACCCTATGGACTGTAGTCTGCCAGGCTCCTCTGTCCGTGAGACTCTCCAGGCAAGAATAACGGAGTGGGTTGCCATGCCCTCCTCTAGGGAATCTTCCTGACGCGGGGATCGAACTTGCATCTTGTGTGGCTCCTGCATTGCAGGTGGATTATTTACCTATAAGTCACCAGGGAGGCCCCTTCCAGTAAAGTAACTATTTTCTCAAATATTCATCTGTATGTTTGTAACTTGATCCTGTTTCCTTCTCCTCTTGAAAGACTCAAAAAAGAGCAACTTTAAGAACCAAAACCGGTGAATCTCTTCCCTCGATTCACATTTTATTAACTCAACTTAACTGTCTTGGAATCCTTATTTTTTGTTCCTCTGTTTCTTCCCCTTTCAAAATATAGCATCTAGTAGCCTGACTATCTTCCAAAAGTACATTTCATCCCTCTTAAGTTTTCAGTTCCAGTCTCACAAAATAAGCACTTGAGCTTTTCCTTTGTTGTTTTTTTAAAACATTTGTTTTTCTGACTTTTGTTTGAGGCCTGACAGGTACAAGGCTCTTCAAAATGATGAACAGAAAACTACCTGAAATACTCCACTCGAGGAGGAAGAAGCCGCCCAGGTTGCAGACGGCTGTGACGTGGCCTCTGACTAAAAGCCAGAAATTAGAGTGAGTTACCACTTGCGTGCCACCACTGAGGTATTCTTTCATACGTCACTATTAAGAAGCAGGGCTGACCTGGAGCTCTCGGTCCCTGTCCTCTTCAAGCTGTTGGGATTGCGGATGAGTTTGTCCAACATGTTGACAATCTGCCCAAATTTTGGCCTGTCGCTCCTCTCTTTCTGCCAGCAGTCTAGCATCAGCTGGTGGAGCGCGATGGGACAGTCCATTGGAGGGGGCAGCCGATAGCCTTCCTCGATGGCTTTAATCACCTAGCAAAAAAAAAAAAACAAACAAACCCCACAGAATGCTATGTTAGTTTGCCAGGCAATCTGTTGTTAGAGGTTTACCCTCCTGCTCAGCAAGTTCCCTGTCCATTAAGCTGCCAGCAAGCTTGAGCATGGGAACGGCTCCAATTCTTTCATAGAAGCCAGAGCTGGACCTGAGCATTGCTGGCAGCAGGGCAGGGAAGCCAGCCATTGCTATGAGGGCAGGCAATGCCCATCAGGGTCTCCAAAGTGAAGATGCATCAGGGTTCCAAGGTGGTTAGAACCCAATCAGACCAACCACATAGTGTTGGCCTGGCCCCCAGAGACCCAAGGGCAATGACCTTCTCTGTTCTTCTATCAGCTAAACGCTCTCAGCAAAAGAGATTCTAGCTTAGTTAAAGGCTTTAAAGACATTCCTTAGGATGTCTCCAAAATGCAAGTCCTTTTGCGTCACTTGAAGCTGTGTCCTCTTTTATTTCTTTTTTGGCCACACTGCATGAGATGCAGAATCTTAGTTCCCCGACCGGGGATGGAACCCACACCCCTTGAAGCATATCTTAACCACCGGACCACAGTGAGAGAGGGAGCCCAAGGCAGGGCACCCTCCAATATTCAAACGGGTGCCAGTGGCCCAATGTAGATGGTGCAAATTCCTTGTCTTGGAGTTTTATTGGTATCCCACGTAAACCAAGTTATTTAGCCTCTTTTTCTCCACTAATTTTCCTACTACACTATTCTTTTCTAATCTCTCTTTATATTTCTAATTAAATAGCTTTTTCCTAGGACGCTGATTCCGTCTCCCCTTTGAATTACCCTGGATCCACCGGGGCTGGACCCCGGCAGGTGTTTATCTAAAAAAAAAACAGTTGAATCTCCAAAATTACATAATAAAAATACTAAAATGAAATCTAATAGGATATGTTTACAACATTAGCTCAGAATGCATTTTTTACTACCTCCCTGTAACAAGGTCGCTACATTCCTATTCTGAGTGATGGTGAAAGTTGGTAATATGTGTGCAAATCTACAAGTGGCAGAGTCAAACTGGGCTAGAAGGAAGGGAATTCTTCTTGCAACAGGTGCACTCTGGTCAGACTGGGCTAGAGGAATGCCTCCTGGAGATGGCCTTCATTATGAAGATCAAAAACAACTCTGCATGCTCTGTTTCAACAAAGACTGGAAACTGGGAGCAGAAACATGCCATTCAATCTGGCCTTTGACTACACCTAATATGATGACTCTGAATGACCAGTGTATAAATTAGTAAATCATGCAGTTTCCAAATTAACAAAAGTAAATAAATGTTGCATCAGTATACTTGGTGTGACAGAGCACAGTTATGAGCTGGTTTAAAGAACATGTAATTCAAGACCTGTCCACCTTTGGCACAGGATTTTACAATGAAATATTATTGACCACAATCCACTGGAGAACAGCAACAATGTTGAGAGAAAGGAATGCAACTGGAGCAGTGTAATTACACCATTTCCTACACAATGAATTTGAAACAAAACCAATTAATTGTAGTATATGGTCTTGTTGGTTATATGCACAACACAACTTTAATTTTTTTAATCTATTTTTGCTGTAAAGAGACAAAGGATATGTTATTACCCACAGCCTGATGGGAGGGGGTGTCTATTCAGACCAAACAACTCTAAATCCCATCATAAATTAAATGAGAATAATGAACACATTTTTTCATATAAATATATGTTTATACACTAAATAAATGGCATACAATTGGAAGAGAAAACAACACTGAAAGGAGGAAAGAATATACAGATCCTATTATTAGATGAGATTTTTCCCCATATGCAAAAAAAGTTTATAAAATATGATGAATCACATACCTGATTGTAGCAGCTGGATTTGCACTTCACACATCACACTCAATGTACTACACCTTGAAAAAACACATTCCTGGCATGTGCGTGCATATGTTGTTTGCATATTTTATTACTCACATTCATATCTTAGAAAACAGCAGCATCTTAGAGAATAAATTCTTAGAGAATTAGTATTCTTGTTCGCTGTTTCTTTGTCACACAGAGATACATTACCATTTTATCACACACATCACACTCAATGTACTACACCTTGAAAAAACACATTCCTGGCATGTGCGTGCATATGTTGTTTGCATATTTTATTACTCACATTCATATCTTAGAAAACAGCAGCATCTTAGAGAATAAATTCTTAGAGAATTAGTATTCTTGTTCGCTGTTTCTTTGTCACACAGAGATACATTACCATTTTATCATCAAACAAGGACTCTGGCTTTTTATTAATAACATCTAACTCCAATCTATCTAGATGTATTCTTTCAGATTAATAAAAAGGAAAGTAATCTCATGCTGATCAAGTTGCACATATGCATAACTGTCTGGGTACAGCTACAAAATATGGATATAATATATATATTATATATATCCAAAGCTTCTCTTTTCATGCTACACATGTTTCCAAAAGGAAACCCATAAATATTCAGTTTAAAACTTTTATAATCCAATAAGCAACAAATGATACATAAATTACAGACCTGAAATGCTAACATTTTATTTTTTCTAGAATTTCTATTGACCACAGCCAGCAATTTCTCTTCAGAATTACAGTCTCCATCTAGGCACTTTTCTTCTGTCTCCACTTAGAAAAATTAAGGGCTGTAAAGTCCTATCAAGTTTTCAGCTAGGGAGACTAAAAAATCAACTTTCAACCAAGGTGACTAAGAACAGAAATTATCAAATGATTCCACCTAATTATATTATTAAAAAACACAAACGTGGGCTTCCCTAATGGCTCATTGGTAAAGAATCAGCATGCCAATGCCGGAGACACAGGTTCAACCCCTGGTCCAGGAAAATCCCACATGTCTTGAAGAAACTAAGTCTGTGCACCATAACTATTGAGTCTGTGCTCTAGAGGCCCTGAGCAGCAACTACTGAGCCCACGTGCAGGCAACTACTGAAAAGCAGGCGTGCCCTAGTGCCATGCTCTGCAACAAGAGAAGCCCCCGCAGAGAGACGCTGTGCACTGTAACTGAAGAGTAAACTCCCCCCGCCACAGCTAGAGAAATCCAGCACAGAAACAAAGACCCAGCAGAGCCAAAAATAAATTTAAAAATTTATAGAAAAATATAAACTTAAAAATGGCAGTCCTGAGTATTATGGTATTTAATGTTAAATGGTAGTATTATTTCAAAACTTACAAGGCTGCTATAATCAAAACAATTTGGCACTGACATAAAGATAGAGTTATTGATAAGTTGATTTGAACTGAAACTCCAGAAATAAGTCTTACATCTATGGTCAATTAATTTTTGAAGACAAATAGTACTGAAACAACTGGAAATCTACAGGTACAAAAATTACCTGAAAATAGATCAGAAATGTAAATATAAAAATTAAAACTAAGAAACTCTTAAAAGGAAACATAGCTGTGAATCTTTGTGATTTTGAATTAGGCAACTATTTCTTGGGTGCAATACCAAAAGGGCAAGCAACACCCCCCCAAAAAAAAAAATTTGACCTCATCAATATTTGTATTTTTAAAGAAACCACCAAAAAGTAAAAACATGGGGGGAATTGATCAAGATGGTAGAGTATAAGAGGTGGAACTTGCCTCTTCCAACAAACACATAAAAATACACCTATATATGGAACAATTCTCACTGAAAACTAACTCAAAACTGCAAGACTCCTGTACAAACAAGGCTGTAAGAAAGAGCCACATGGAATCAGGTAAGAAGGAAAGAGAAGCAATAAGATCAGGACCTGTGTCCCTGGGAGAGGACCCAGAGATCTGCCCTGGGAGTGAGCTTTTCAAACCACATATCCAGTGCCCTAGGACTGGAATCTGACACAGGGAAGATAAGCCTACTTGGGTGGTTGTAGAGCCAGCAAAACCCACAGAAGGGGTGTAGGAATCTTGGGCTCCACTTGTTAGAATATGGGAAAGCTGGTTTGCTCCTCTATGGGACAGAGGACTGACTGAGGACTGATCCAATGGCTGCCCAGTTTTCTATGATCACTCCAAGACATGTCCCAGTCTGAACAGTGAATATCCCAGTCCTGCTTACTTCACCTCACTGCTCTGCACTAGAGCAAGGACGGCCAAGACCAGGGAAAGAGCTCAGCAGGGGGACAAACAGGCAACTCGGACCCTGGGTGGCATCTGACGGGACAGTGGCACAGCTGGCACTGCCACTAGCTGATGCTTATACAGGCAGCACGTTGGGGGTGATCGCAAGCTGACAGCAGCCAGATTGCCATGGCACGTGCACTCACACATATCAACAGCCTGTGTGGCCTACATGGCTCTATCTGCTCTGCTTTGTCGTTCTGTAGCTGAGCATAGTAGGCAGAGGCTGTGGGCAGTGACTGGTTGTGAGAGACAGGGCAGACTCAGATACAGCAGGCAGCGCACTGGAAGCAGCTCAGACCTCTGTCTATAGCTGACACAATACTGCTCACACACCAACATGAGCTGGGAGTCTACATGGGCCTCTCCTGCTCCATCACTGTTCTCCTCTGGGGTGAGGGTGCCTGTGCTGAAAGAGAGGAGAGAACGTACTTAAGGAAAACAGAGCCAGCTCAGCCTGGAGCCCCAAGACTTCTGCCCTACTTGCGATGTGATCCTCCCCTCCATAGGGCAGTGACAGCCACTAAGCAGAGGGGAAACCCCACCTTACACCCAGTTCCAGCCAAAGACCTTCCATCTCCAGCCCTATCTCTTACAATGGTGAGAGCTGCCAGCACACCCTGAGAAAAGAACAATTTCTGTTCACATCAAATCCAGCTTTCCCACCAAGGGCACTGGGCCCACATAGACTGTTTAGGAGGACAACAGCCACTAAGCAGAGGGGAAACCCCACCTTACACCCAGTTCCAGCCAAAGACCTTCCATCTCCAGCCCTATCTCTTACAATGGTGAGAGCTGCCAGCACACCCTGAGAAAAGAACAATTTCTGTTCACATCAAATCCAGCTTTCCCACCAAGGGCACTGGGTCCACATAGACTGTTTAGGAGGACACTTCCACATAAAGACACCCCTTTAAGACTGTTATAGGTAGCTGCTCCACCTATCAATAAATCCATAGAGACAGAAAAACTTAAATAAAATGGAAAGACAGATGAACTATTCTCAATCGAAAGAGCACGAGAAAATCTCTGAAAATTTAAATAATGAAACGAAAAAGCAACTTAGAGTTAGTAATAAGAATGGTAACTGAATTAGGAAGAAGAATAGATGAACATAGTAAGAATTTTAACAAGAAACTAGAACATAATAAAAGAAAATAGAACTGAAGAATATAATAATTGAAGTGAAAAACACTCTACAAGAAATAAATAGCAGACTAAGTCATACAGAAGAACACATAAATGATCTGGAAGATAGAAAAATGGAAGTGAACCAAAAAGAAAAGAAAAAACATGAAAAAAATGAGACCAGTTTATCAAATTTCTGAGATAACATTTGCATTATAGGGGTCTCAGAAAAAGAGAGAGAAGGGGACTAAAAATATATTTGATGAAATTACAGCTGAAGACTTCCCAAATCTGAGGAAGGAAACAGGCATCTAAGTACAAAAAGCACAGGAAGTCCCAAACAAGATGTACCCAAGCAGATCCATACCAAGACATATCACAATTAAAACAGCAAAAGTTAGACAGGGGCTTCTAAAGACAGAAAGGAAAAACAGAGGGATCATTTACAAGGGAACTCCCATAAGGTATCTGCTGATTTCCCTGAAGAAACTTTGAAGACTAACAGGGAACAGCATGATATATTCAAAGTCCTGAGAGGAAAAAATCTGTAATCTAGGATACTCTACTCAGCAAGGTTATCATTCAGAACTGGAGGAAAGAGAAATAACTTCTCAGAGGAGCAAAAATGAAGAGTTCAACACTAAACCAACCCCAAAGGAATTTAAAGGATCTTCCCCAGCTGAAAGGCTAGAACAAGAAGTACCTATGGAAAAAGAAACATTCCACTATGAAGGGCAAATATATCGTAATGGCAACCCACTCCAGTGTTCTTGCCTGAAGAATCCCAGGGACGGTGGAGCCTGATGGGCTGCCGTCTATGAGGTCGCACTGAGTCAGACACGACTGAAGCAACTTAGCAGCAGCAGCAGCAGGGATCATCATTATTGTAAAAAATAATGTTTATAATAAAGAGTGAAGGAGCTAACATAAAGATGTAAAATATGACATGAAAAACACAAAATGTGGGGAAGGGGAGTAAAAAGAGAGATCTTTTAAAATATGTTTAAATTAAATGAATACCTGTGTAAAACAAGTAGCTATAGTTATAGGTCAACATATACAAACCCAATGGCAACCACAAATCAAGAACCTACAATAGATACAGAAAAACTAGAGAGAAAAGAACAAATGTATACCTCTAAATAAAAACATCAAAACACCAAGGAAGAGACTAAAAGATACTAAAAACAAAGAACTATTAATTTGGCCACCTCATGTGAAGAGTTGACTCATTGGAAAAGACTCTGATGCTGGGAGAGATTGGGGGCAGGAGGAGAAGGGGACGACCGAGGATGAGATGGATGGATGGCATCATGGACTCAATGGACCTGAGTCTGAGTGAACTCCGGGAGATGGTGATGGACAGGGAGGCCTGGCGTGCTGCGATTCATGGGGTCACAAAGAGTCGGACACGACTGAGTGACTGAACTGATCTGAACTGATTAATAAAAAAACAACCAGAAAACAAGAAAAAAAATGGCAGTAAAGACATACCTATCAATAATCACTTTAAGTGTCAATGGACTAGATCCTCTAATCAAAAGGGCATTTATGGCAGCTGATTGGATACAAAAAAATAAGACCCGTTTATAGGTTGCTTACAAGAGACTCACCTCAGAGCTAAATACACAAAAAAACGAAAGTGAGGGGATGGAAAAATATATAATGTAAACAGAAATGACGAGGAATTGGGGGTAGCAATTGTAATATAGGGTTTCCCAAGTGGTTCAGCGGTAAAGAATCTGCCTGCCAATACACAAGATGCGGGTTCAATCCACGGGTCAGGAAGATCCCCTGGAGTAGGGAATGGCAGCCCGCTCCAGTGTTCTTGCCTGGGATGTCCCATGGACAGAGGAGCCCGGCAGGCTACAGTCCATGGCTCACAAAGAGTCGGACACAACTTACGGAATAAACAACAACAACAATCATATCAGACAAAACAGACTTTCCCTTCTTTGTGGAATTAAAAGTGGGCAAAGAATTTGAATAGAAATGTCTTTACCCCCCCCCGCCCCCGCCAAATGATAGTTCCTAGTGAAACCACCTCTGGCTGCAGCAACCTCAATGGCCATGACAGAGTTCCCCTGTGATGTGTCTATTACTGCTCAATGATCAGCCTTCAACAGAAAATAATCAATTCAGTTGGGTCCAGTTTCTATACAGCAGTATTCTGTGGTTCTTTTTAACCAGGATACTGTTTCCGTGAAACAATTATCTTGTGATTTATTAAGCCCTCTGAATCCTTTTCTCCCATGTATTTTTGCCAACCTCCTACCGTATTAATCTTAATTTACTCCTTCTAAAGCAGACTTCTATATGCTAATTTACTGAACATGCTTCAATTTATTTCTGGCAATGATATTAGGTCAGTTTGATCCTTTGACTTTCTTTTATCTTTCCAGGTGCGTGGTGTTGACTCTAGACTTGATGAAAACACTTTACATTGAATTGATGGGAATGTGAGCAACACTGGGCTGACGCCAGGTGAACACAATTTGTTATAAACCCTCAGACTGCTTAGAATTCTTTCACTAGCTTCCTAGCCACTGCATTGATCCTTTGACTTTCTTTTATCTTTCCAGGTGCGTGGTGTTGACTCTAGACTTGATGAAAACACTTTACATTGAATTGATGGGAATGTGAGCAACACTGGGCTGACGCCAGGTGAACACAATTTGTTATAAACCCTCAGACTGCTTAGAATTCTTTCACTAGCTTCCTAGCCACTGCCAGCTTGGAAGATGGCTTGTGGGTGAATAAAGCATATTTTCTCAGTTTACTGCTAAATGTTTGGGGCTGGGGGGAGAGAGACGATTAAAACAAACTTGATGAAAAACTTGGTAAATTTAACATATTCATAACAGTTAGTTTGACTCCATTCACCATATGCCAAATGAATTCTCCCATGAAAGTATTCTCCAGTTACGTTTCCTATTGATTGCTGTCCTACACAGACTCCAACGCAGAGAGAAATCCATGTGAATAATAGATCAATAATATTTGTGCAGGTGAATCGGCTTCAGATGCTTTTACATGGATAAAGACAGACAACTAAAAGTTAAAACGATGAAATAGTTTTAATATAATATAGAAACTGTCAAAACTAAGTCTGAAAATATTTAGGGTGGGAAAAATGACATCGTTAGATATTCTGCTTTTATGAGCACTTGGCTGCTGCTCTCAACTGAAATAAACACAAGCTTAAAATATACAATACTTAAATAAGTAAATACAGACACTATTCCCTCTTTGAGGGCTTCCCTGGTGGCTCAGTAGCAAAGAATCCAGCTGCCGACGCAAAGTTGCCTGGGTTGGGACGATCCCCTTGAGAAGGAAATTGCAACCTACTCTAGTATTCTTGCCTGGGACATCCCATCAACAGAGGAGCCTGGTGGGCTACGATCCATGGTGTTTCAAAATGGTCAGACACAACTTAGTGACTAAACAACAACAAATCCCTTCTTCTAGGTTGTTGGCCTTTGTTTCTCTGCATGTCTCTTACTCAAAGCCAAATGTTACTATGAGAAAAGCAGTTAACGGTGTCTTCATAATCACATCAAACAGTGGATTATACACTGCTCACTTCCATAGTCTGTCTCTGTGAGAGTTGGACTATAAAGAAAGCTGAGAGCCCACGAACTGATGCTTTTGAACTGCGGTGTTGGAGAAGACTCTTCAGAGTTCCTTGGACTGCAAGGAGATCAAATCATTCAATCCTAAAGGAAATCAGTCCTGAATATTCATTGGACGGACTGATGCTGAAGCTGAAGCTCCGATACTCTGGCCACCTGACGTGAAGAACTGACTCACTAGAAAAGACCCTGATGCTGGGAAAGATTGAAGGCAGGAGGAGAAGGGGACGACAGAGGATGAGATGGTTGGATGGCATCACCAACTCGAGTGAGCAAGCTCTGGCAGGTGGTGATGGACAAGGAAGCCTGGCATGCTGCAGTCCACGGGGTCTCAACGAGTCAGACACGACTGAGTGAATGAACTGAACTGAACTGAACTGTCTGTCTCCAGTCTGTAATTATCTATCAGTTATGCTAGCTGTTGTCTTTCTTCCTATTTGTTATGAACCTTCCTTTATAATTTATAGGTACTACAGTGTCAACACTACCATTCCTCTTAATCTGGTCAGAGAATTCTTTTTGCCCCATTGGACACAGAGTACATTAGCTTCTCTATTGCTCTAAACATTCTTCTACTGATTAAGCAACCAGCATCCTACTTCTTGAGTGCACCTGGTTTTTCACTTAATTGTCAAGGTTTTGCAACATCCTGTTGTTTCATGACAAGGCAAATGGTCAAGTAACATTCCACTTCAGAGAAAATTGGAAAAAAAAAAAAAAACAACTTTTTCTAAAATAGTTTTTATTAATGAATTGAGTATCACCCATTCGTAAACACACTAGATGCTAATATTTCACCTCACCCAAAAATATTAGGAAAGTTTCAAAAATGACCATTTTATTTTGTTCTGATTTCCAACCCTTCTAGAACTAATACTTTCCTAGAAATAGCTAGTAAGTGTCCTAAGAAGACCCCCCGGTCTAGGTTTTTGTTTTTGTTTTTTTTTTTTCTCACTGGAGATGTTTGTAATTAAATTCTATTACTCTGGAATCTTATTAGTGTCATTATTGAATGCTTTTCTAAAATTGCAGGCACTGTGGATACTCCCATACGAAGGAGTCCAGATGGTACATTTAAAGGGATGTGCATAATTTACAAAGGGTCATTTAGTGAAGCTTTATTTTAGAGTCCTCAAGGGGCAAGCTCTAATTATAATTTTGCCAGCTTTAAAATATTCACTAGTTTTCTTCCAATAAAACTTTCATGTCAATTTCACTGTGTGAAATGGGTTTTTCATATATCCCTGCATTTTCTTAACACTCAAAGTTTAACTATGTTTCAGTATGAACTTGAAAGCTGCTGCTGCTGCTGCTAAGTCACTTCAGTCGTGTCTGACTCTGTGTGACCCCATAGACGGCAGCCCACCAGGCTCCCCCATCCCTGGGATTCTCCAGGCAAGAATACTGGAGTGGGTTGCCATTTCCTTCTCCAATGCATGAAAGAGAAAAGTGAAAGTGAAGTCATTCAGTCTGTCCGACTGTTAGCAACCCCATGGACTGCAGCCCACCAGGCTCCTCCGTCCATTGGATTTTCCAGGCAAGAGTACTGGGGTGGGGTGCCATTGCCTTCCTCCGAACTTGAAAGCTAACCAAGTAAAAATACTGTTCCATATCACTAATCAGTTGAGCTTTTCATTTATCTGTCTATCAATCTATCTCCCACACTATACTATTTAGGCTTTGTAGTTTTGGTCCTTGAAATCAATGACCATGAGTTTTAGCTAGATTACTAGACACATTTGTATTAAAACCCTGAAGTTTAATGTATCAGTTCATACTCAACACTTACTCCATCATGTGGTAACATGAAAGTGAAAGTGAAGTCGCTCAGTCATGTCTGACTCTTTGTGATCCCATGGACTGTAGTCTACCAGGCTTCTCTGTCCATGGGATTTTCCAGGCAAGAGTACTGGAGTGGGTTGCCATTTCCTTCTCCAGGGGATCTTCCTGACACAGGGATTGAACACAGGTCTCCTGCATTGCAGGCAGACGCTTTACCCTCTGAGCCACCAGGGAAGCCCATTAACATGAAACTTCCTGCATCTCAAAAAACATATCTTTCAGAACATAAAGACTCACATCTTGATTGGACATGTCCCAATAAGGTCTCTCTCCATAGGACATCACTTCCCACATAACGATCCCGTAGCTCCATACATCACTTGCAGATGTGAATTTACGATAGGCAATTGCTTCTGGGGCAGTCCACCGGATAGGAATCTTGCCACCCTGTGAACATCCAAGCTCTAGGTTATTCCCCAAGTACACTGATGTGCCCTTTTAGTTTCTGAATGTTACAGTTTCTGAATGTTATTACTGTGTGCCAAGCAGGACAACAGCATTCCTGAGATAGCTTTCTAAACAATCAAAAGATACTTACTTGTTTATTCTAACTAAAATGTTTCAGGTTGAGACAGTTCTCATATGTTTTCTTAAGTTATGGGGAAGTAAACAACTAATCTTCTTAATTGTTTTTTTAAAAGCCAACCTATTATCTGGGCTCTGCTTAAGGCAATACTGTAGTAGAAAGGATATTTTAAGTTTTACAAAATACACATTATCTGTGGTGTATACCAATGAACGTGCAGCTGACAGTAATTTTGACTTCTTGTTGGATTCTCTTACCCAGCAGCACAAAACCAATACTTAGTACTGCTTCAGAAATCATGAATATGGATATTAAATATGAATATTTCTACATACTACACTGTCATCCAACTCTGACAGAACATGAGAAACATGCCTAACTTAGCTAGAAGATAATACGTTGAACAGGCTCTTAGAGGAAGTCAAATAGTACCAGATGTTAGAGCCATTACTGATTTTAATGGAGGGAGGGCAGGATTTTGATTATTTAATTTTCTAAAAAGACAGCTGCAAAAATGGTAAAGCAATTGAATATTACCCCCCAAAAGTTTAAAGGTCTCAAATGTCTCTTCTTGATTATGCTTATGTGCAAGGTATTTTTAATGGAGTTTCAAATTTCTTAGGGTTCCATCTGGGGAAATTAATTCAACTTTAATTCAGACCCTTAAACTGTTCAAGAGGACATCATTTAAAAGTCTTCTTTGCTTCATTAGGGCTACTAAAAAGGGCAATAAACTGTACCATAAATTTCACTGATTCACTATACTTTACACTGTTATTATTACATTTATGCTTGTTCCATGCAGTGAGACACTTGTGCTGCCTTCCTTAAATATTTTGGCTATATAAATGTATCATTCGAGAAGCTTCTTTGTACTTTCCTTTCTCCAACTACTGGAGCTGGGGGTGGGGGGTGGGGCAGATAAAAAGTCTTTAGCATTGACAAAGGTGTATTCTTTCCTGAATGAATGGACTTAGAATTTTGGAAAAGGTATGTGTAAGAATCAAACCTGCACCCACAGAAATGGAATACTACCAGAAAACATGCACACACACACCCCAAACTATACCAAAAAACGCTAATGCTTACTATTACAGACGCAAAATGGTTAGCATTAAAGGAGGAAAATGGCTGGTCTGCTTCATGTTGATTTTAACAGTGTCAGCCCTAATGGCCAATAACTTTTATGATTCTGTGTTTATTCCATTAGTATCTTATATTCAGATTGTCCAGCTAAGATAGCAAAGCCATTAACTGTATACTGATAACTCTTCACCATGCCTTAATCCCAGCTTATCTACTAGTAGTAAAATGCAGGCCATTAGATACTGGGAAACCTTGTGTAGTGTAAATGTTTTATAAATCCTGTATATACATTCTCAGATTCAGTAGGCAGCTGACTAGAAACATTGTTCTGTCTTGTTTAAAATAAGATTAAAAAAAAAATAATGAAAAGGAACCACGTATAAAATCTACAACAAACTAACTGGAAGAAAGGAAGGGAAGCAAAGTAGATTAAGTGTGAAAAAATACAATAATGTGATGCTCTAAATTGTGACCATACATCTAGAGTGTATTTCAAAGTTTCTCTTGGAAACATGGTTATAAAATGGATGCATGGCTATGAAGAGGCTCTGAAGGATGAAGTAACTTATAAATATCACAAAGGGCTTAAACATCAAGTGAGAGGAATAGTTTCATTAGAGTCAAAGCTCAGAGGTCACAAATCCTTCTTACCCTGGTGGTATATGCTGCTTCCGGATCATCCTCTAGCACTCGGGACATGCCAAAATCAGACACTTTGCAGACTAAGTTGCTATTGACCAGAATATTCCGTGCAGCCAGGTCTCGATGGACATAGCTCATATCAGATAAATACTTCATCCCAGACCCAATGCCACGAAGCATGCCCACCAGCTGAATGACCGTAAATCTGCCATCATTCTTCTGCAGAGGAAAGGAATGGTACAATCTCATTAACATTAAGCCTAATTAATTTTCATGAAGCATTTATTACTTGGATCTTTTTTGATATCTGTATCCGCTGTGCAGTGAAATTCAATAGGATTTCCAGGCCTTTTGGACGAAAGTCACTAATTCATGAGTAGAGTATGAGCAAGGAGCTGGGTTTGCTTCCTGTGATAGATGGAAATTATCCAACGGTAATGAATCTATGGCTCCAACAGCCCACAATACAAAAATAAATCAAAGCTACCCTTCTTGAACATGGACTAGTAAAGAGCCTTTAAAAAGCACATCATTCTCTGTTTCTCCTCTTCTTCCTCTGCCCCATTAAAAAAGGTCTGTATATAACCAAACAGAACACACATGCAGAGTGTGTTAGAGTTTTCTAAATAGCAACATTCTTGGGTTTAATATAAAGTAGTTACATACCCTGAGGAATGCATCCAAGGAGCCATTCTCCATGTACTCTGTTATGATCATTACTGGTTTACCTAGAGTTTCCAGAAAGAAAAACACAAAACCCTTGATGAGCACTGCAGTTAATGAGATAAAAATGGGCTGTGCACAATTTTCCTGCCAAGACACCTGTCTTGTGTGATCTAATTTAATTAAAACAAGCCAAGCTTATGCCTCAGCTGTGGGGAGCTAGGAATGAAATATTAAAAGGACGAGTAGGTTTAAATTCCATCTGGAAGGTTAACCCTTTGGGTAGCTTGTTGACAAGGTCTTTAACTAAAGTGGCCTCCAGTACCCAGGGGCATGTGATGAGTATTTGCTCCCTCCAGTACCCAGGAGCATGTGATGAGTATTTGCTCTCTCAAGCAAATGGAGAAGAAGATAAATGACCCATTTAAAGGAAAAAAAAAAATCTTTAGGACAATTAATTAATTTTGCCCCCAGAAGAGATAACTGTGCAATGCTAAAGGAATCAATGAACAGAGAAAGGTGTTTTGTTTGTTTTTTTTAAACTTTATTTAGAGAAACCCAAGTTTCCAGGAGCAGTAGCTATGCTGAATACTTCATTACCTGGAACTCATCTTAAAGCTCAAGCATGTACAATCTTAGCTTTTCCCCCTGCCTCACTCAGGTCAGGGACTATAGCCTTTCTTTTCCCTTTTCCTATCTATCAATACACTGTTTATTTGCTTCTTTAAGATGCCAAACTCAGCAGCAGCAACAATATCACAGGAAAGGGTCAATAAGTGATTTCATCCTAGCAGCAATTTTAGTTCAGGACTGGAACATCTGTGCACCCCAGTCCCCTTTGTAAGCAAAGAAATCAAAATTATTTTAAGGTCTGGAGATGTGGGAACACACTTTCATTTCTCTTTCATTTTCTTTCTGAGGACCTTAGGAAATAAGGATGGTTCTTTAGTTTCTTAATCCCTGGCAATGGACTCAAGGTCTGAAGTTCCTTCTTTCTTATTCGTAGGGTCACAAAGACTCAGACATGACTGAGTGACTTTCACTTTCACGCTTTCTTTTATGGGAGTGAAGAGGGAATCGAAAGTAAATCTTTGATATTTTACTAAGGCTGAGGTAAACCCGGAGGAGGCAATGGCACCCCACTCCAGTACTCTTGCCTGGAAAATCCCATGGACAGAGGAGCCTGGTAGGCTGCAGTCCATGGTGTAGCTAGGAGTCGGACATGACTGAGCACCTTCACTTTCACTTTTCACTTTCATTCACTGGAGAAGGAAATGGCAACCCACTCCAGTGTTCTTGCCTTGAGAATCCCAGGGACCGGGGAGCCTGGTAGGCTGCTGTCTATGGGGTCGCACAGAGTCAGACACGACTGAAGCAACTTAGCAACAGCAGCAGGGGTAAAGCAAAGAGAATAAAAGAGAGTCCCTGGGAGGAAAATAAAATATTAGTTTGATAAATCAAACTAATTTTTGACTTATCAAAAATACTCATTGTTGTCCTTGTGATTATGACTTAATCATGGAAATGGACTGGGATGTGTCATTGCCAGAAAGTCCCCAGAATTATTCTAAACGGATACATTTTCCACCCTAACCCTGTCAAATTAGACTCTCTACTGGCATAGGGAAAGGGAATATGTCTTCATCTCAAAGGCCAAATTTTAGAAGAGCAGAAGTTTTTAATATCAGTGAAGCCCTATTTATCAATTTGTTTTTTGGTTATGCATTGGGTGTTGTGCCGAAGAAATCTTTCTAAGGCAAACATGTTGAATTAGGAAACAACACCTTGGACATTTTATTTACAAGGGATGAAGGAAAGCAGACAGAAGAAGCAGGAATCTCAGTGTAAACTAAAGGATGAATAAAACCACTTCTAATCTCGTTTCCCTTGGCTGCTGGGAGAGGTCCCTGACTGCCTTGCCATTCTCCATCATATAAATAGAAAGCCTTGAGTCCTTAGACTCACTAACCCTCTATATCCATGACCACACAGAACAAATGCATCTAAATGAGTTTTAATGAACCTGCCTCAATCAAATGTTACTTTGTCAACGCATGAGAAAGGGTGATTCCCCTGGCGGTACATTAATACCTACTTCCGTTTCACCAGGCTCCTCTGGAAATGTGGGGAAGAGGGCACAAGGTTCTAAAGAGAGGGGGGTAATAGTGAGAATTTATAGTCTCTGACCATTTACAAAGTTACTCAAGGAACTCAGACTCTCACTTCACCTTTTCACCCTTATACCTCCCTAATCGGACAGTTGGCATCATCTTCACAGTTTTTCTGCATTCCTTTTCCTGTTTATTAAAAGTATCCATTTGTCAGAATCTATGAGCACTACAAGATAAATAAAGATGAATGTCTGCATCGGCACAGAGGAGCTTATAAAATGGGTCCTGGTTGGACTCCTAGATGGAGGCATACCTATCCCCAGAACAGGCAGGGATGCCATAGGGAAGGGAGAGGTGGGAAGGGAAGAGTGGGGGAAGGGGATAGCTCCTCTGGTGGAAATTTTAAATCATTTAAATTCATTGACAACTGCATTATGCAAATGCATCCAGTCATTTATAACAGTTACAGCTATAATAGCTACGGGTTTTAGAGAGGCTTGGTGGGATTTTAGCACAAAGATCCCCTGTTTCTTCTCTCTTCTGCCGAGGTGCTACAAAAATCACTGTCTGCCCCAGGAAAAACACCCCAAGCTGAACAGAGCCTCCTTGTGAGAAAATGGACCTGCAGAAGTATTTAAAGGGAATGTTGTGTTTTAATTAAAGAAGTGAAGGGCTCGGGGCAAGCCCAGAGGCCACAGGCTACATAAAAAAAAAAAAAAATCCTGTCTGTAAAACTAATCTTAAAAAGCAAATAGAGCTATTCTATGCTAATTATAGCCTTCACCTTAGATGGAAAATTATATACCCTTAGCACCAAGGTTCCTTTTTTAAAGGATTCCAAAGCTGGGGGAAAGATGTACTTCTTAAGACATAACAGTACCAGTTAACACTTAAGTTTTGTTTTGTTTTGTTTTTAATTGGCTATATAAGCATTATGCCATACATCCTAAATATTTCATTAAAACAACTTTATAAGGCAAGTTCTGTTTTTATCTCTATTTTACAGATGAGGAAACTGAGAGCTTGAGCAACCAGTCGAGACCTCACAATTTACTAGCAGAAGATGGTGTGCAAATCTTTGGTCACTAGGACAAAGAGACTCAAAGGGTGGTCCCAGGGACTATGGCGTGGTTGACCTTGAGCTCTTTAGATCGTGAGCTCATGGGCCCCTAACCACTGAATCAAACCTCTGAGGATGAGGTCGAGTGTGTCAGTGAGTTTTCCAGAAAGCTGAAGTCTGAGGACCTCTAAATGAATGTATATTGGCCGTGACTTTCTAGTAATTCCTTATTTTCCCTGCCTAAGGATTGTGTACCCTTGCACGTTATTGACCTCTTTGCCCCAGAACTAATGTCCAATGTTTATACTCTTTAAATTGCCCCCGCTTCACCCACTGCAGCCACTACTCTGCACCGGTTGATGGAGGACGCTTTTCCCAGGCACCTGGAATCAAATGGTACACTGGCTTCCTGGAGACATAGCCCCAGGCTTACACGATCCTTGACTTGTAGTAACTGTAGTAGGTACTAAGACTTCTGGAATATAGCCACCTTCAGTAGGAACCATTTCACCTGCCTTGTTCATGTGGTGCTTTATAAGTGGGTCTTAGCCAGCCTTACAGATGTATTCAGGATTTGCTTCGCAAAATGCATCTGTTGAGCTGTGTCGTATTTTAACTGAAGCGTGGTTCACGGGCTCAGCAAATGCTAATGGACTAAAAAAAGGAAGGTTCAACCAGGTGTTACTGGAAATAGGTGCTGAACTGCAACTGCCATAAATCAGGCCGAGCAGACAAGCAAATCCCCCAATATAACAGGTTTCCAGGATGCACTCCTCGCATCTGGAACCAAAGCTCCGAGCACAAGGTGTGGTGAAGTTCTGTAGTGTTTTATAGGAAAAGTACTTAAAATTTATTTTGCTTACCATCTGCTTGCACCTACCCTGTGACAATCAGTTTGGTCTAGCAAACATTTGAAAGATGGCGAGGCATACTAAAAATCTGCAATATTAATTTCGCTAAAATCTCACACAAGCTGCTTTGGAAATAGAGTATCAGCCTACAGCACAGACCCATTTAGAACTGACTACAAGATTAATGACTTGTCCTGCACTGATTTCCTCCTATTAGCAATCAGTGGGTCTGTTCCATCTGTCATTTCCCTGGAAAGAAAATGTGTGTTTAATTTGCCAGTAACTTCTAACTTGGCTTTGTAAAGGGAGCGACCCACGTACATTTGGTGACAACTCCTTCCAAGTGAATGATATTCGGGTGATCAAACTGTCCCATGATGCTGGCCTCGCTTAAGAAGTCCCTTCTCTGCTTGTCTGTATATCCAGCTTTCAGTGTCTTGATAGCCACATAGATTTCTCTTTTGCCAGGCACTTTGAGACGCCCACTGCATACTTCACCAAATTCACCTTTGAGAGAGAAAAAGAATTGACTCTGAACCAGAAACACATTAAAAATAAAAGAATAATAGCTAGCATTTGTGGAGTGTTTATTACACACTGAGCTGGTGTTTTATGTAGATTAAGGAAATTTCAGGTACACAGCTATTTACATATATAGACACACAGTATATTCATAAGCCTTTATATAATCCACATATATCTATATTTAATATTCACAAAGAAAACAGGCTTATAGATACAGACTTACCAACTCCTATGACTTTTTCAATCTTAATGCAGGATGCGTCAATTTCTTTGGCAAATTCTCGAACTGCTTGGTTGGGATCTTCATACGTAAAGGGATCCACGTAAGTTCTAACACCTGAGTAACAGACATGCAAAAGATTGGCAGAACACTTCTATGAGTGCATGCTAAGTGGCTTTAGTCGTGTCTGACTCTTTGTGACGCTATAGACTGTAGCCAGCCAGGCTCCTCTGTCCATGGGATTCTCCAAGCAAAAATACTGGAGTGGGTTGCCATACCCTCCTCCAGGGGATCTTCCTGACCTAGTGATCGAATCTGCGTCTCTTACATCTTCTGCATTAGCAGGTGGGTTCTTTACCACTAGCGCCACCTGGGAAGCCCAAACACTTTTTAAGAACCACTAATCAACTGAAATTCTCTGGATCTAAAAATACTCGGCACAGGAAAAGTTTTCTTAGCATGAGAAAAATAGCATAGGAAAATGTTTCAAGTCTCGCTCTGTGTTTTGTTAGCAGGTAAACAAGAATTGTTTGCTACGTAAGAGGCTGTAGCTCTACAGAGTTCCTGGAATGCCTTCACACTTCAAGGATGACCTTTTAAAAACCACCTATAGCGTGGAGGGAGAGTCTCCATAAGGGAATTTGGAATGTGTTAGCTAAACATTGTTGTCCTGGGGACTTCCCTGGTGGTCCAGTGGTTAGGACTCCACACTTCCAGAGCAGGGGGTGAGGGTTTGATCCCTGGTTGGAGAACTAAGACTTCAGCAGGCCACGTGGCACAGCCAATAAGTAAATAATTGAAAGCAACAAAAATGACTTAAAAAATTTATTGTCCCAATCAGCTGCTCAAGTCCTATCCACCATCTCCAGCTTTCTTCCCTTAGGGAAGATGCAGAAACTGTTTCAAATGGTCAGGCTATAAGGTGTCACATTTTGCCCCATATCCACCAACAATTGATAACAGTAAACAAAAAAAGCCTAGGTTAAATGGACAAGAGGGATAATTAATCTACTAGTGGATTTGAAAATGCAAACTCTGTATTGGAGTTCCACTTTTATTCAGTTTTGGAAAGAAGGTGCTGTAAGTAAAGACACTGAATTTCACCTGGACACTTCTGTTGAAGAAAATACTGTAGCTGAATCATGAATGCTCTGAATACCAGGAAGGGTAATTCAACCACACCCTACAGTCACTTGTAAGCTGAATTCAGAATGTGAGCACTTAGGCAGCCAGAGATGTCTGGGACAAGATGCATTTGAAATTAGTGGGAACTTTCCACTGGCATTCACATCTTGCCTTTCCCTTCTGGAGCTCCTGGAGTTTTGGGGCACTGAGAGGTGTAGGATACAGGTTGGCCCAATCCCTTTGATTTCCCAAGACTGTCAGTTTTCTCCTCATCTCAAAAAAAAAAAAAAAAAAAAAAGATAGTTTGGAAGTTGCTACTTCCAAAATTTGTTTGTATATATCAAAGAGAAACAAAAGCATATCTTCCCCCCAAAATAAAACTTATATAACACTCATTGTAGTATTGTTCATAATAATCCCAAAATAAAAACCTAAATGTCCATCAACTGAAAACTGGTAAATAAAATTAGTGGAATAATATTCATCCATAAATAGCAATAAAGTACAAATAAATATTACAACATGTATGAGCCTTGAAAACAATACAGTAATGAAAAAAAGACACAAAAGATCACATACTGTATGACTGCATTAACATGAAATGTCTGGAACAGTGTCAAAACACTGTATAGATAGTGGGCCTGAAGGGAAGGGGAAATGGATGATGACTGTTAATGAGTTTAGGGTCTTTTTTGGGGGTTAGAAAAATGTTTTGGAATTAGATAGTGGTGATGGTTCTATAACTTTGTACATATTCTAAAAATTGCTCTATTGTACACATTAAAGGGAGTTTTATGGTATGTCAGTTATAGCTCATTAAAAAATGAGAAAAAGTAGTACTGAAATGATAAAATTTGGGAAATGCAGAATACAAGGAGGTGAAATCTGGGATCCCTTTTTTCCATAAATGCCCAGTTCTGAGATTGACTAAATAGCTCATTGTGAACATATCCTTCTAGTTAAGGTACTTCTGATCTATAGTCACAACCCAGCTTCTGTCTGGGGCTCTTCAGATCATTCTGTGCTTTCCTTTCTTTTTTTACCACATTCACACTCTATTCTCTCTAATTGAGAGGTTTAAGAGGTATGCCTTTTCTAGGAAAACACATTCTTTTGCCTTTCCAATATTCATCCTCTTTTTCTACTTAATAGCAAGAGTATAAAGAGACAAAATCACATCATTATCCATCCAACCACCCACACTTGCTACATTCTCCAATTGTTTTTCCTACTCGCAGAAGCCAGCAACCTGAATTAAAGCCAATTTCAGTGACACTTTTACAGTTATGCAACAATCAGACTCTTCCAAGTCTATTTCTATATTTTAAGAATGTGTGAATATTTTCACCTTGAACATTCGCAGATAGGGTCTCTCTTCTCACTTTTCCATAAACACCAACCTGCTGGTAGAGCTGCTACACTCAATCTCTTCTGGTCTCAGAAGACAGACTTACCATACCTTTTAATCTGTCTTCTTTCATCTCTATTTCTCTGAAATTCTAATATCAGAGATTGCTAACAACCCCCTAATTGCCCAAACTGGTAGATTTTCTCAAGTTCTGGAAAAGAACAAATTTACTTCTCTGAAGCAATTATTGCTGTTTAAGAAAACCACTTTGTCCAAGTTTTCATTTTCTCTTTCAAGTAAGAGAAGAATCTCTAGCTGATCCTTCTTTACTATTTTCTCACTTTGTCACTGTGGTACAAAGGACTTTTTTAGAGTCATGTATCAAGTGCTAGAGTCATCAAAACACATACACTGAAAATTCACTAGTTGAACACAGGAAAACAAAAAGCTGAGTCTTAATTTTTTTCTATAAATTGGGGATCTCCCAAGGTACACTGCATTGCATTGATGGATTCTTAACCACTGGACCACCAGGGAAGTCCTCATATACACTTTTATAAGATCAACTTTAAACTCTTAAGCTCTGTGCTGTCCTCTCTTCCAAGCAACCTTGGATTCTTCTTCTGGACAGAGATTCAAGATGTCCTTCTAGATCTTCTCACTCTCTGTCAGTCAAAGGCACAATCAATCATCTTTGTCAACAATCATTAAACACCAATACTTCGCTGATGATATTACCGGCATCCCACCATCAGGACTGAAAGTCTGGTGTCAGTTTTGATTCTTTCCTATCATTAGGAAGGAATTTGTTTACAAGTCTACTCAACACATCTCTGTAACAGTTTCTGAGTGCCTCCCCTGTCCTCGATTTCCACAGGAAAATGGGGTCAGGCCCTCATTACATCTCACTTATAAGTGGTTCTTGGACTTGGCAAAATGTCACACTCAAATCTAGATCTTTGGCACCACTCTACATCTGCCAAATTATAATGGCCAAAGAGTAAAGCTTAGAAATCAATCAGATTGAAAAACTTCCAGGTGATCAGCATAAACTTCCACATGTAGAATTTAGTGCTATACAATTGGAAAAAAAAAAAATTTAACAGTGTAACTTGGATATCAGCTCTTCTTACCCAACAATGTCAGCTTTTTTTGCCAAAATTTCAAATTCCCAAAGTCTGAGCCTAAAACATGCACTCTCAACCACCTATAAAGTTGCATTTGGATTATTCATGGGGTCACAAAGAGTCGGACACGACTGAGTGACTGAACTGAACTGAGACTGGAGTTCAGAGGCATGCATGGCAACCCACTCCCATATTCTTGCCTGGAGAATCCCATGGACTGAGGAGCCTGGCAGGCTATAATCCATAGGGTCGCAGAGTCAGACATGACTGAAGTGACTGAGGACACTCCCATGCAGACTTGACTTACTCTCCTATAGGCTATAATACCCGTGCTTAATGTATGGCTCTCTGGTTGTAGCCTTAACACCTTCACTCTTGAGAAGCTCTTGTAAATATCCACCCCCACCACCACCACGGTCTAGCACATTACTTAGCAAAAAGTACTGTATCTTGTTATGTTCCGTCGCTAAGTCGCGTCTTTTTTTTGACCCTGTGGGCTGCATTACTGCCAGGCTTCCCTGTCCTTTATTATCTCCCAGAGTTTGCTGAAACTCATGTCCATTGAGTTGGTGATGCTATCCAACCATCTCATCCTCTGTCGACCTGCCCCCCACTTCCCGGCTTCTCCTCCATCTTTTCCCAGCATCAGGATCTTTTCCAATGTAGCAGCTCTTGTAGTCTGGTGGCCAAAGTATTGGAGCTTCAGCTTCAGCATCAGGCCTTCCAATGAGTATTCAAGAGTTGATTTCTTTTAGGATTAACTGGTTTGATCTCCTTGGTGTCCAAGGGACTCTCTAGAGTCTTCTCCAGCACCATGGCTGAATCTGTTTTCTTTGTATATTCCACCTTCTAGCATCTCTCAGGAGCTGGCTATCAAGTAATATTTTGTATCTTTCACTATTTCTGTGATTGCAAGTCATGCTATTCTTATGCTTTTGGAGAGTTATCCTAAAAGTATAAAGGCTCTCTGTAACTTTCCTTATCATTCATTTTTTTTAAGTTATGTAATACGCATTATAGAAAAACTTATGTAACATGTCTGAATAAAACACATAGAAGGCATATGAACACCTGTGTACCTTCTACATGTATAGGAATTGGAATGTGACCAACACCTTTCACATAAATCTCTGAATTCCTCCTCTATTCTCCTGCCTCTGCCATTACTTTAATAACAACTAACTTATTTTGTTTCTCATTCTCTTGTAACTATTTTATCACATGTGTTCCGATCTCTAAACAATATATTGTTTACTTGCGGTTGATTTTGAGCTTTACTATAATGGTGTTGCAATTTCTAATACATAGTCTTTGAATTGCTTTTTAAGTTTAATAGTGTTTCTGAGATTCATTTATTTCTCATAGCTGTAATTCATTTATTTTCATTACTTCCTAATATTCCACCGGGTGAATATACAGTTTATTATTTCCTCAATGAAAATTTAGGTGGGTTCCAGATATTGCTGTTATAAACCATGTTTTATGAACACTTTTTCCTGTCTTATTTGTAGGATTGCCAGATAAAATACATGACCAAATTAAATTTGAATTTCAGGCCAACTAAAAGACTTATTCATTGTTCATCTTAAATACAGTTTCACTGGGTACCCTTTATTTTTGTTGGTTTAATATGGATTTCTACATATATGTTGCAGGAGTATGGAGTATATATATCTGAGAGGAATTATTAGATGATAAAGAGTACAAATGTAAACCTTAAAAAGATTTATACTTTACTATCAGTGAATAAACATTCTCATTTCAGCCAAATCACCTCAGAAATTTGGTATCTAGTTCTGGTCTTAAAATGCATTTTCCTCACAAAGCCAAAGGAGCAATAAGAACTCTCTGGAGCCTCTTTTAACAAGAGCATAAATCCCATTAAGGTTTCATCCTGAAGACCTAATCACCTCCCAAAGTCCCCACCTCCTAATACTGAGCTATCATCTTGGAGGTTAGATTTCAACATATGAATTTTGAGGTGCACAAACACACAAAACATAGCAAACACCTTGGCCTCACTCAAGCCTCAGAAACTCTTTGAATAAATAGATTTCACTGGAAGGGCTAAAAAATGGTCGTTTCCCCCATTCTTCTGGTCATTTTTTCTCTGGTCTGTGTCACACGAGATCCTCTCCCACCCTCAATCATGTGTGTTGTCCTTGTGCAAGCAAAGTGCAAGGTTTTAGGAACAAAGATGAATCAGATGGGAACCTTGTTCTGAGGGAACTCAGTCTAATAGGGGAGAAAAGGCATACATAAATGATCACAGAAGGCTGAAAAATAATCAGAAGTAAGCAAGGGCTTAAGGTGATGTTCATAGGGCAAAAAAATATTAGCAGCTGAACTTGCCTAGAAAGAGGCAAAGCACCCACCTAGGCTCTCCAGGCTCCTCTCTAATTGGATTGAGCCTGGATTGTCTCTAATTTTACTTCAGTTAGGTTTTTGCTTTAAATAGTCTACCTGCAGGCTGGACAGTAGGCAAGTCTATAAAGGCTTACCCCAAAGCTTGTCCAGTAGTCCTGTTCAAGTAATCATAAGCAGTTCTGTGTGGAAGCATTAAAAAAATTTTTTTTCAAAGAGCCAGTAATATTGTCCAGAAATATATGGAAAAGATCTCTACAGAAAATAGTGTTTCTTAATGTTTTAATATTCCAAAGATCCCTAAAGAATATTTGAGTTGATAGTATTCTAGCCTACTTGTCAGGCTACATATGCAATTTTTAAAAATGCTTTTGTGATAAACATTAAAGCATACCACTCCCCCAAACCTCCAGCCTGCTCTCCTCTGTGAAAGAATCACCAGTTTACAGTGATTAAACATCCATAAGATGAAAAGAGTTGTAGCACTCTCCCTAAAGGACACTTCTCTAATTAAACACACAGAGACTGGGGCTACAGATCAGTTTTTATTAGGAAAAAAATATTCACAACACCTCAGCCACGTTTTTTTACGTGTCAAATAAGAAAATGTTTAATGTCCTACTTTTTAGGGAATTCTATTTGAAAACACAATGAATTTTCCTGAAGAAAACAAAATATAAAACATAGTCTGCTGCGTATAGACAGAGGGTAATTTATTCTAAACAATACCTCACCCCGCACTTTACAACAGACTGCGTAATCATAATTACAATTTAAGGCTCCGTGCTTTTCCACTTGGCGTAAACTCACTACTGACCTTCAATCCAAAAAGATTATCTTCTCCCAAAGGATTCTCAGGGTGCAGTCACACAACAAATTCAAACAGGACAGGCAAAAAACCAAACCAACAATAAATACCCACCTGGGGAAGCTAAAGTTTCTATTACTCAGGCCTATCTCAAATGCTTAATTAAAATGAAGTCTCTGAGTAACTTTAAGGTTACTATCTTGAAATAAACACACAACTCCTCTATTTTTGACAAGTTATTAGTAGATGGGGAGTGATTTTTAAAAAATCTTACATAGCTACTCAATCTTTTAGGCAACCCCTCGGTATTTCCCTGATGGATTTTCTCGGTATTTGGAGTGGAGGAACAATTCCTGTCTCCGTCCTTCAGATCTCTCCGCCACCACCTCCCCCTCTCCTTCCGCAACCCCAACATCCAAAGTGACCAAGTTTGAGGAAGGGCGGGCAGCAAAATCCGACGAGTCTCGGAAGACAACAAGCAGCGCGGAGCCCTCGCGCCAAGCACCTCCTCGCGATCACCCGCCCGCGCGCGTGCTTTCCAAGGCAGGGCGGGGCAGCGCCTCCACACGACAGAGGATGAGATGGCTGGATGGCATCACCAACTCGATGGACATGAGTTTGGGTGAACTCCGGGAATTGGTGTTGGACAGGGAGGCCTGGCATTCTGCAATTCATGGGGTCGCAAAGAGTCAGATACAACTTAGTGACTGAACTGAACTGAAAGCCTTTATTAATTTCCCAAACAGGAAATTAGTTTTGCTGTTATTTCAAGCTTCTTAAGCTTCATGCAGTACTGAGTACCTTCTACACTATGTAGTATCAATAAATAGTTTATATTCATTATCTTTCCTATTACATCAAAAGCCCCTTTAGAGAGTGATTCCATAATGGATCTTTCATTAAACACTCACAGCACCTACTGTAACCCATAAAGTAGAAAGTGAAACTGAAAGTGTTAGTTACTCAGTCATGTCCGACTCTTTGCAACCTATGGACTGTAGCCTACCAAGCTCCTCTGTTCATGGAATTCCCCAGCAAGAGTACTGGAGTGAGCAGCCATTCCCTTTTCCAGGGGATCTTCCAAACCTAGCGATCAAATCTCAGTCTCCTGCATTGTAGGCAGATTCTTTACCATCTGAGCCACCATGGAAGCCTGTAACTCATAAATCTGTGTTTAATTAATGAACATGGATATATAACTAATACTTTAAAAAATCTGAATTCTAATACCCTTTAAGAGCTTTATTTGAAGAGAAAAAGTTCACTAAAATGACATTATCAATATAAACTGATAGTTAATTCAGTTATAGTTAAAAATGAGACACAGGTATAATCATTTCCTTATCGTTAAATGGCTGGATCAATCTGCACAGTCGTACCATGTTTAGCAGTGTCAGTAACAATTATGTGCATGCTTGCTTGCAAACTAAGCTTTGCGTAAGAAACTACCAAGAATACACACACCGAGAATATTATCTAATTTTCTTGAGAAAACTACACAGAACTAGAATCTGCTAATGACTATAATCTGGTCTGAAATGTGAGGGTGTATCTCATAAATGTTTATATGTGTGTATATCTGGATATGTATAAATACTCTGGAGCTTCTGTGCAATGTTGTCAATTGAGCTTCATACTTAAAAACAAAGCAAAACAAAATCAAGTCCAAGCCTCACCAGGAAAATCCAATGCACAGCTAAATATGTAATTCCACTGAACAGGAAGTTTTAATTTAGTTGGGTTTATACCTCAGTAATATGCATGCAAAATAAGAGATGTTACTGCCATTTGAGGAGCCAACCATATATAATTATAGGTGCAGAGCAAATAGTTAATCTACACATATGAGCATAGGGTTAAAAGAAATAAATTACATAGTGCATTTTACAGTCACAGGACTTCATATAGAATATGCCACCATACGCAGAGCCATCATTTTGAAAGCAAAAGGTAGCCAGAACTGAAGAACCTAAGATAATCTTCCAAGAGCTCAATATGTTCTATAAGTGTCTTTCATACCCAAGGAATAAGGGGTTCAAACCATTAGAAAGGCAATGAGTTTAATACTAAACAGGCAAATTGTAAACATGGGTTAGGTTGTGTGTGTGTTTTTTTTAACTAAGGAGATCTAAAAATTGAAACACATTTAATTTCAAATATACATTGCTACTAGCTCCTCCCAGACCTCTCTCCTGGATAGTGACTTAAATTTCAGCATTGAAAGCTCACCCAATACATTCTGTCTCCAGTTACTGAAACAAAGAGCTTCTCACTGACAATCATCAAGGACAATATATGCCAAGAACATAAATGCATTACATCAAAATTAAGAGGGTTTCCTAAGGCCCTGAACTATCTGGACAGGCATAGGTTTTAGCTTACAAAGAAACATAATCTGAAGGCTAAGTCATCATTTAAATTCATTTTCAGGGTTACTATGAGCATAATAAACGTAAGTTGTAAGAAAAAGTGACTTTAAATTTTAGCATCAGCACAGATTCAGACTAGATATGAGAAAGAGTTCACATGCATCTGAAAAGTAGGAGGCATGGCTGACTTTTTGCTATCAAGCACCTTCAAACATACATAAAGATGGCTTCTTCTGGTGCTTAAAATAAAATCAATGCCCTGATATATTCCTAGTTACATTTTTGACTATGAGCACTATTAGGTTCTAGAATAATCTGCCAAAACGAGTTTAGTGTTCCCCTCGCTGAAGATCTTTAAGATCTTTGCATCTATGTAAGGTGACTCAACCCAGAAGATAAAGATAGGAAATTTCAGTGATTCAGAGGCCCTTCTCATTTTATTTTATATTCTTAAAGGCTAGGTAATTCAAGAAAACATTTTTACTTCTTCCAATAAAAACTAACATTTTCAAACACTTGTTTTTATCATTTAATATTAAGACCAATATATTTTACACACACAGACACACACACACATATTTGTTGTTGTTCAGTCACAAAGTCATGCCCAACTCTTTTCGACCCCATGGACTGCAGCACTCCAGGCTCATCTGCCCTCCACTATCTTCTGGAGTTTGCTCAAATTCATGTCCATTGAGTCAGTAATTTTATAAATACATAAAATAATATATATATGTCATATATATTTATATGACCAAAATATATATATATTTGCGTGTGTGTGTGTATGTATGTATATATGTGTGTGCGTGCTCAGTTGCTTCAGTTGTGTCAAAATCTGTGCAACTCTATGAACTGTAGCCTGACAGGCTCCTCTGTCCATGGGATTACCCAGGCAAGAATACTAGAGTGGGTTGCCATGCCCTCCTCCAGTGGATCTTCCTGACCCAGAGATTGAACCCACAGCATCTCCTGCATCTTCTCCATCACAGGCAGATTCTTTACCACTGAGCCATCCAGGAAGCCCATATATATAAAATACTATTTCCAGATTTTAAAACTGGCATTATGTAACTCAAAGAGAAGTTACAAAATTACCATAATCTGGGGGGGGGGGGTCAGTATTTAAAGCTATGCTTGTCTGACTTCAAATCCCATTTCATTGCACTATTCCACATAGATGAAAACAACAGATGTTAACACTTGTCTACTTTTGCATTGGCAAATACATAAAGTATCGGGGGTTACATTTCAGAGAGGCATGTCTGAGTGCCAAAGATCTTCAGAACACATACTCATCACACATCATTTGAGTGCCCAGTTTATACACAGCAGTGTAACTAAGGAATATATCAGGGCACTGGTTTTATCTCAAGCATTACAAGAAGCCATCATGATCAAGTATGTTAGAAGATGTTCTAGACCAAAAAGTCAGTCCTGCCTCCTACTTTTCAGATGCATGTCGAACCAAGAATAAAAGGGTTAGATGCATCAGTATGCACAATGTTGCATTCTGCCAGGGAGGTCAAGTTTACCACTACAAATCTTTTGTGAACTAGACAGAATTCTAACTCTTACCATAGGCTCAGCTGTAACCCTGCCAAGTTTCTAAGCAAACGATGGTGGCAGATCACATTAAATGAGAGAACTGGGACAGCTCAGTACAACCTATGCATGAGCTCAGTTGCTCAGTCATATCCAGCTCTTTGAGACTCCATGGACTATAGCCTGCCAATTTCACTCTGTCCATAAAATTTTCCAGAAAAGAATACTGGGTTGGGTTGCCATTTCCTACTCTGGGAGATATTCCCGCACAGGGATTGACCCAGGTCTCCTGCACTGGCAGGGGAATTCTTTACCACTATGCCACCAGGGAAGCCCTATAGTCTTAGTTCATTCAGGATGCTGTGACAAAACATCACAGACTGGGTAGNGGGTTGCCATTTCCTACTCTGGGAGATATTCCCGCACAGGGATTGACCCAGGTCTCCTGCACTGGCAGGAGAATTCTTTACCACTATGCCACCAGGGAAGCCCTATAGTCTTAGTTCATTCAGGATGCTGTGACAAAATATCACAGACTGGGTAGATTATAAACAACAGGAATTTATTTCCTACAGTTCCAAAGGCTGGAAGTCTAAGATCAGGGTACTGGCATGGTCAGGATCTGGTGAAAGTCCTCTTCTGGGTCATAGACCACTGACTTCTCTCTGTGTCCTCACATGGTAGAAGGTACAAGCCAGCTCCCTGTCCTTTATAATGACATTAATCTCATTCATGAGGGTTCTGTACTCATGACTTAATCACCCCCCAAAAGCCCCACCTTCTAATACTATCACATTGGGCACTAGGATGTCAACACATGAATTTTAGGAGGACACGAACGTTCAGACCACAGCATCTCTCATTACTATTAGAAAATTAACTCTTAGAATCTGTTCTATTAATGATGAGTCAGAAGAGTATTCCATTATGTGAAGGATAATACACTACATCATCAGAAAAATAAGGCAGTGCTAAAAGTGGTAAATACAACTACAAGGACAGACTACAGTCCTCTTCTCTTTGAAACTTGAAGTTAACGTGTTTTGACAATAATTAGATTCAAAAGAGAGACCTTTACAAAAATTGTAATAGACCAATTTATAGAACCAGAAAGGTGTCAGAGTAGGTGTATTTCTTAAATTTCAATGAGAAATTAAATTCTCACAAGTGCCAAGGAAAAGATTTACATTTTTCATATCAGTTTACTTTGTTGAGCTCAATCTTTGAAAGGAACTGCATGAAGTCTTTCTTTAGTCAAGGTCAGTGGGAAACAGTGAACTATGCTTGAAGAATGAGCATCTCTCTTATCTTCTGAGTAACTGGTATATTAGTGACCTTGGCAAAGCCTAATGTAAAATACTGTTGCCCAGCAGAAATGACACGCAGCCAACAAGCACTAGTGCTCCAGAAAGAATTCTGCCCATGATAGAGGACAAAGCATCTGTTTGTTACAAGAAAAGTAACACTTTTGAAGGTATGAAAATTAAGTTGTATGTTCAGATACAATTCAAATAAAATAGAGCAGGTGAAATATTAAAACAAAATAAGGAACTTCTTGAATGAGATGGCTGATGGCTTTTTCTAAATTAGTGACAGACCCATATTAATTACTGAAACTTACAACATGCATGGGAAATTTGAAGTAAAACTCTCTTTCAAGGCTTACCATGAAGCTGATTGCACACTCACCTCTCCTTCCCAGCACTCAACACCTTGCCATTCAGGGGAACACACTACAGGGAAAGAACCAGAGGTCATGCTGTTGGCTTTTCTCAGCTACTCTATATTCCAATGAGCACCCTGAAACAATAGTTTTCACATTTTGCTCTTGAAAAGGCAAAAGAAAATTTGCCAAAAAGAAAAAAAAGAGGAAAGAGGAACAGTTTTCGTTTGTTGTTTTGTTTTGTCACCTACAAAGCTTAAAGCCCTTGTCGCTTTGCAAGCCTGTTTGCATACAAAAATGTAACTCACAAAGGAATGGGCTCTAACGCAATAAGGGCACCACACCCACCCATTATTCAGCTGAGTGACATGGGGCCTCAGACTCCGCAGGCTCTGTAGGTTTTCATCTCTAAAACAGAGGAAGACAATTGCAGTTGCCCATGAACAATGTGTTTGTGCTTCCCAGGTGGCACTAGTGGTAAAGAACGCACCTGCCAACGTGGGAAACGTCAGCGACGTGGGTTTGATCCCTGGGTTGGGAAGACCCTGCAGGAGGGACGGCAACCCACTCCAGTATTCTTGCCTAGAGAATCCCATGGACAGAGGAGCCTGTAGGACTACAGTCCATGGGGTCACAAAGAGTTGGACAGTATGAAGGGACTCGGCATGCATGGAGCACACACACATGAACAATGCAGGGATTGGTGGGCACTGAACATCCCCAATCCAAGTGAAAAATCCCTGTAAGCCCTGACTAACTTTATAGTCAACCCTCCGTATCTGTGGTTCCACAGCTGAGGATTCAACCAACCATCCATCTTGTAGTACTACAGTACATATTTATTGAAAAAAAAAAATCCACATATAGATGGACCCATGGAGTTCAAACACGTGTTGTTCAAGGGTCAACTGTGTATCATTTCAAAATGACCTTTAAAATACCCTGATACCAAATATCAATAGATTTAATATTCATTTAGCTCTCTGGATTTTGTTTCATGCCTCTTTTGGGCAGGATAAGGCAAAGCTGCAAAGAAAGAAAATAAAAAGAACCAATCTAAGACCATGGATGTTATCACCATTTTTCTCAGTTATGAAATAAGAACAATAATTCCCATTTTTGTGGGACTGTTTTGAGAAGAGGATTCATTTAGATCAACAGAATATCTAGTGCAATCTGACATTTTGGATGAGGTTAGGTCTGGTCTCCTTTCCTAATAACCTATTTTTATTTTTTTTAGAGATATTCATATAGGAACCTTGACAACTGAAAAGAAGTTGAATCCAGATTTTCTGGGCTAGTTGACTCTGGTATACCAAAACTAACTTCAATAACTCAATGTGTCAGTCCCTCTAGAAGACAACATCTAGAATTATCCCTGGGCTGATCTCACTGTTCTCCAAATTAAAGTGTTCAAAACTATATTTTAACATTATGTAGCATATGTCCTCTCCAAGTCTTAAGGATCTCCATACATTTTTCCCCTAAACAATCTTAAAGGAGATATTTCTAGCAATTAATGCAAACTGATGTTCAGGGGTTTTCCTCAAATGATGCTGCAATGTCATTTCACCTCAACATATAAGAAGTTATTAATACTGGTAACAGCCACTCAAAACAAAATTTCACCTACCATTGGACATCAAGGTTCATGAAGAGGGGCCAGCAGATAAATGACAAACAGTTCTCCACCCACCTTTGCTTAATGCAGCAACGGCTTTACATTAACAGTATATCACACTGAAGCATAAGTCAGCAGATCAAGTATAATCATTCAACAACCAAAAGCTATTTGAATATATATATATATAGAGAGAGAGTGTGTATGCCAAATAATATAAAATATTAAAAGATACAACTGTAAGAACAAGTTCCAAATTGCTCTCACTTCCTGGAATAATAATAATTCTTATTTTTCTAAATGTCTCTCACTGACTTGAATCACTGATCCAATGTACTTTATTTCTCCACCTTTAGGCAATTACCTCAGTTAAAGTTTTCTAAGAGACCTTTAGTTTTAGTAGAAAGGGCACAACAGTCCTTGGAAGCAGACCTGGGTTCTAATTGTCACTCACCCAAATAATGGCACAATCCCTAACCTTGGTCACAATGTGAGGTATTTGGTATAAACTGTCAATGATGAATGAATGTTATATTCAGTGATGCTGTGATAATACTACAAGGTGAAGTGTTCTGACATTTGGCCTTCTCATTACCTTACTTCTTTTCTTATATTTCATCATGTTCTGCCATTATAATTTGGTTATGGTTTTGCAGTGGATGCTGTGGTGTGCTGCCCAGATCTCCTTCTCAGGGACAAAATACTTATTTTACCAGATATTTGGAGAGATATTTATTGGTGGTTTATGTCTAAGTCTCTTTCTTTGACTGCAGGAAGATAACTTGCCACAGTTATGCAGTCTCCCCAGGAAAAGATTGCGTTCAGTGACTGGTCCATCTAGGGGTTCAACAATATGATCCTTTTACCTCAAACAGAATAGAGACCATTCTAACCTCACGGCTCCAAGTGAGGTCAGCTGAGGATCAATGCAGCTACATAGTAGAGAAAGGGGGAAACTGACATTTTGAGAACTGTTAGACACAGTCTATGACTTAGTATTGCTCTCTGGGGACTAGAAACACCATTACGTCCACCCTCCACTAGAGTGTCGGGCTTCCCTTGTGGCTTGGCTGATAAAGAATTCACCTGCAATGTGGGTAGACCTGGGTTTGATCCCTGGGTTGGGAAGATCCCCTGGAGAAGGGAAAGGTTACTGACTCCAGTATTCTGGAGAATTCCCTGGACTGTATAGTCCATTGTGTCACAGTCAGACAGGACTGGGCGACTTTCACTTTCACTTTCAACAGAAGGAATCCTAGCTCAGGTCTGGTTCACAGCAGGTCCACTGGGTCTATGGATCCAGCCAGTGGTGAGAGTCAGTGGTCCCTGAAAGTATAACTGAAATAAACACACTTGCAGACAACAGAATTCCCAGTCTGGCTCACTGTCCTTTAAAATAAAATGCTTATTTTATTTTCAAATAATACAGAAGGAAAGAGCCAGTTGAAGCCTTAGATACTGCCTTCCTCCTGGTTCTTTCAAGATGTCATACAACAAACAATATCTGCTAATAGAGTGAATAGCAGAAATTAGTGTGAACTATAAAGATCTAACGGATCCAGGGGAGATGGTCCCCATCATGTCCCTATTTATTTCAGAAGACTGACTTCTAAAAAACCCTATGGGACCTGGAATGTGACAGTAAACTATCACAAATATAATCCAGATGTAACCCCAGGTGCAGCCATGGTGTGAAATACAGTATTCTAACTACAACCGATTAACACAGAGTTATGTGTGCAGTTACTGAACTAGTTAATAGATTCTTTACTAACTCTGTTAAGAAGTCTGTTCAGAAGCCATTTATATTTACACAGGAAGAAAAACAACATACATTTATGGTCTTGCACTAGAGCTATATTAACTCTTGTCTTCTATCATACTGAAGTCTGAAGAGAGCTGAATCATTCTGGAAGTTCTGAAAAACATGACATTTGTCTCCTATGTCAGTGAAATCAAATTAGTCAGGCCAGATGAGCAAGAAGAAAAAATGTTTTGGGTTGTGCAATCAGCACATTCCACATGTATGAATCCTGCCCTGGCCCATGTGCTAAGTGTCAGAGTAGTTATGGCAACCATAGGAACTAGACAATAAAACTCCACCCAAAGACTTTTAAGTTCATTGTTTTAAAAACACTGATGTCTAAATCAGATTTCTAATCCCTATGCTACAATACCCTATTTTTAAGTGAGTAAACTGAAATATAAAAAGAAGAATTTACAATCAGTAATTTTTGTATGAGTAATCAGAAGTAGATTTAAGTTTCAAAACAGTCTTATATCTTGCATGACCTGTGGACACATAATCCTCATATTACAACAGTCTTTATCAGGATGAATAGCCCTTTCTTTAAGACATTTCTATGCAAGCTGGCAGCACTGGCCATGGCTCAGTCCAAGTGCCTGGGAGTGGGACTAAAAAGGTGAGGTGGAGAGGCTACAGCAGTTGGACCTTGCCATGTGTGAATCAGGTCAAGAGATGCAGGCCAAGCCAAACTGCCCCAGCTTGATGGGAAGTGTTGCATTTTCACTTCTCTCCACCAACTCAAGAAATCTTCATCAAGAAAGACGAGGGATGGGAAGCTGAGTCAATAATTGTCTAATTCCACATATCCTTTAGGAAATGGTTGTGAACTACACCAAGGAGGAGCAAAAACTGCTGCACACTGCTCAGCAGGTCGTTTACAAAAATGTGATGCTTGATAAACATAAGAACATGGACTCCTTGGGGAAACAGCTTTCCAAACAGAAGTAAATCCTCTACTTGGAATAACCAAGGCTGATAGAGAAAATGAGTCACCAAAAGACCCGGCTAGATTCAGAGACTGTAGCTGAAATTAAATCATTAATCTTCAATAATAGCATTTTTGAAGATAAATAGTTCTATGATATTTAAATGGAAGAAATGGTAAGAAATGATTTCTAGCACCTATCATTAAAAGTCTGGAAATGTAAAGGCAAGTTGAACAATTATTGCAAGAATGAGGACAGACATTTCAGGCAAGTTGCATTCACGCAAAAGTCCTTACTTAGGAGAGTCTATGGAAATGGTAAATTTTGAGAAGACTGCATTCTTCCTGCTGAGCTATGCTTAGGGAATAGGTCTATAAATATGACTCATGTGTTAAAAGTTTAAAATACAGTTTAACTTAGTGGACGTAAAGATAGCTATGTAATTAAGAAAAAATAAATATAGCCAAATATTTTGTACAAACAGTCATTTTGTTCAATTTGCAAGAACTCTAGCAGGAGATAACTGTACAAATGATAGCTATATATATATATATTTTTTTTTTTAACTAATAGTACATCTCTTGGTACATCTAAGGGTATTAATAAAAACACAAGCCTAATGCATATAAACAACACAGGCATACCTCAGAGAAACTGCAAGTTTATTTCCAGATCAATGCAATAAAGCAAATTCTGCAACACAATAAGTCACATGAATTTTTGGTGTATATGCTGCTGTGTTGTGCTCCACTGAATCCAACTCTTTGTGACCCCATGGACTGTAGCCTGCCAGGCTCCTCCATCCATGGGATTTCCCAGGCAATAATACAGGAGTAGGATGCCATTTCCTTTTCCAGAGGATATTCCTGACTGAGGGATCAAACCTGTGTCTTCTGCATCTCCTGCACTGGCAGTCAGATTCTTTACCTCTAGCACCACCTGGGAAGCCCTTGGTGCATATAATAGTCATGTTTACATTATTCTGTACACTATTATGTGTGCAATAGCACGCAGTCTAAAAAAAGAATATATCCATTAAGTAAAAAGTATTTTGTTCCTCAAAAAATGCTACCACTATCTGAGCTTCAGCAAGTCATAGTTTGTTCTTTTCTGGTTCAGTTCAGTTCAGTCGCTCAGTTGTGTCTGACTCTTTGCAACCCCATGAATTGCAGCATGGCGAGCTCCCTGTCCATCGCCAACTCCCAGAGATTACTCAAACTCATGCCCATTGAGTTGGTGATGCCATACAACCATCTCATCCTCTGTTATCCCCTTCTCCTCCTGCCCGCAATCTTTCCCAGCATCAGGGTCTTTTCAGATGAGTCAGTTCTTCACACCAGGTGGTCAAAGTATTGGAGTTTCAGCTTCAGCATCAGTACTTCCAATGATATTCAGGACTGATTTCTTTAGGATGGACTGAACTGAACTGAACCAGAAAAGAACAAACTATGACTTGCTGAAAGCTCAGATAGTGGTAGCATTTTTTAAGGAATAAAATACTTTTTACTTAATGGATATTTTCTTTTTTTAGACTGCATGCTATTGCACATGTGATAGTGTACAGAATAATGTAAACAGGACTAAACATTTATTTTGGATCTCCTTGCAGTCCAAGGGACTCTCAAGAGTCTTCTGCAACACCACAGTTCAAAGGCATCAGTTCTTCGGTGCTCAGCTTTCTTTATAGACCAACTCTCACATCCATACATGACTACGGGAAATACCATAGCTTTGACTAGAGGTACTTTTGTTGGTAAAGTAATGTTTCTGCTTTTTAATATGCCATCTAGGTTGGTCATAACTTTTCTTCCAAGGAGAAAGTGTCTTTTAATTTCATGGCTGCAGTCACCATCTGCATTGATTTTTGGAGCCCCAAAAAATAAAGTCCATCATTGTTTCCCCATCTTTTTCCCATGAAGTGATGGGACCAGATGCCATGATCTTAGTTTTCTGGATATTGAGTTTTAAGCCAACTTTTTCACTCTCCTCTTTCACTTTCATCAAGAGGCTTTTTAGTTCCTCTTTACTTTCTGCCATAAATGTGGTGTCATTTGCATATCTGAGGTTATTGATATTTCTCCCAGCAATCTTGATTTCAGTTTGTGCTCCATCCAGCCCAGCATTTCTCATGATGTACTCTGCATATAAGTTAAATAAGCAGGGTGACAATATATAGCCTTGATGTACTCCTTTCATATTCTTTGCAGCCAAAGTTGGAGAAGTTCTATACAGTCAGCAAAAACAAGACCAGGAGCTGACTGTGGCACAGACCATGAACTCCTTATTGCCAAATTCAGAATTAAATGAAGAAAGCAGGGAAAACCAGTAGACTTTTAAGGTATGACCTAAATCAAACCGCTTATGATTACACAGTGGAAGTGACAAATAGATTCAAGGGATTAGATCTGATGGAGTGTCTGATCAACTATGGACAGAGGTTCGTAACATTGTACAGGAGACAAGGGTCAAGACTGTCCCCAATAAAAAGAAATGCAAAAAAGCAAAATGGCTGTCTGAGGAGGGCTTACAAACAGCTGTGAAAAGAAGAGAAGCCAAAAGCAAAGGAGTGAAGGAAAGATACACCCATCTGAATGCAGAGTTCCAAAGAACAGCAAGGAGAGATAAGAAAGTCTTCCTCAGCGATCAATGCAAAGAAACAGAGGAAAACAATAGAATGGGAAAGACTAGAGATATCTTCAAGAAAATTAGAGGTATCAAGGGAAGAGCTCATGCAAACATGGGCTCAATAAAGGACATACATATCTGAATGCAGAGTTCCAAAGAACAGCAAGGAGAGATAAGAAAGTCTTCCTCAGCGATCAATGCAAAGAAACAGAGGAAAACAATAGAATGGGAAAGACTAGAGATATCTTCAAGAAAATTAGAGGTATCAAGGGAAGAGCTCATGCAAACATGGGCTCAATAAAGGACATACATGGTATGGACCTAACAGAAGCAGAAGATATTAAGAAGAGGTGGTAAGAATATAGAGAAGAACTGTACAAAAGTAATCTTCACAACCCAGATAATCAGGATGGTGTGATCACTCACCTCAAGCCAGACATCCTGGAATGTGAAGTCAAGTGGGCCTTAGAAAGCATCACTACACTCATACCAGAAAGAAACCTTAGCAAAGTCCTGAATGTGAAGAATCTTTCAGACAGAACACCTGTTTCATTATATATCAGAGAACTCATATATAAGAGGGCGTCCCTATGAATGAAATCAATGTGGGAACTCTTAAATAACAGAGATCTCATCTCACTATGCATTACAAAATTCACAATTGGACGAAACCATGCATGCAAAAATTATGGAAAATAATTTGATTAAAACTGTCACCCTTTCTCACACCAGACAACCCATAAAGGAGAGAAGTTGTATAAATGCCATCAGTGTGGAAAACGTTTTAGCCAGAGTTCTGCCCTAATTTTTCACTGAAAAATTCATATGGAAATTAGTTATAAGAATGTTGTCAAATGTTGGAAAGACTTCATCCATAAGAAAAACCTTACTGAGCATCATAACATATACTGAAAGAGTATGTAATCAATGTGGAATTTTCTTCAGCCAGAATTCTCTTTTTGTGCTTCTTAATTGCGTTAACATTACAAGGTGCCAAAAGTCATATTAGAGAAAACACTTACTAATATAATAAATATGAAAAATTAGTCACCAATAATTTTATTTTGTATCAAAGAAATTATTTTGGCGAGAAGCTCTGTAAGTTTGTATGTAGAAATATTTTAAACCAATAAATCATGTTATTACCCTACAATGCATTTGAGAACTGGTCCTGGAGAGAAGAGCACACATGTGCACACGCTCACTCGCTCACACACACACACACACACACACACACACTTCAATAAACAGAGACATCAGATTTTCTTTTCAAAAATTCCATAAATTCATACAACTGTGACTGGCCTTGAAGCCATGTTAGTTGAGGTACAGTTGACCTGGACTTCCCAGGTGGCGCTAGTGCTAAAGAACCTGTCTGCCAATCAGGAGATGTTAGAGACACAGGTTCAGTCCCTGGGTTGTGAAGATCCCCTGGAGGAGGGCATGGCAACCCCCTCCAGAATTCTTGCCTGGAGAATCCCATGGACCGAGGAGCCTGGCAGGTTACAGTCCATAGGATCGCAAAGAGTCAGACACAACTAAAGTGACTTAGCACACACACAAAGTTGACATACATAATGTTAACTTCATGTATGCCACATAGTGATTCAACATTGAGACGATCACCACATTTTTGTAACCATGTGTCACCATACAAAATTATTATACGTTACTGACTATTCTCTTTTCACTGAACTACACTCCAATGACTTACTTATTTTATAACTGGAATTTTGTACCTCTCAGTCTCCTTCACCCACCCCTCATCCAGTTCTCTCTGGCATCCACCAGTCTGCTTGTTATAAGGCTTTCTATTTTATTTTGGTTGCTTCTTTGTTTTATTAGATTCCACACAGAAGTGAGATTACATGGCATTTGTTTTTCTCTGTCTGATTTATTTCACTTACCATCATAACCTCCATGTTTTCCAAGCAGCAAGATTTCATGCTTGTTTATGGCTAATACTCCATTTGAAACTATATATACCACAGATTGAATCTTGTTTATCCATTCTTCAGCTGATGGACACAGCTTGCTGGTCTAAAGCATTCCTGACCAAATCTTAAGCTTAGATTCTGAGAAAGAACCATTTAACAGGCAAGTTGCTATTGAGAAGTGTTCCAGGTTCATTATCTTCTTCAGAGAGAACAAGAAATAAAAATGCCACTGTAGGGCATGTTGTTGCTGAGAAGGCCAAGAACTGTATATAGTTCTTACAATAAAAGTAGGGAAACAATATTCCAGGGAGTTAATAAGCAACTGTTTATGTGACTGCTTCCCTTTTGAGACATTTAATAGGTTTTAATATATGTGTCTTCTCTAAACCACATTCTGGTTGGCAGCAAGGAAATGTAAGGCAACAAACAGAAATATATACTATTCTTAGTATCTATTTTAAATATATCTGCATATGGATAAGGATTGAATAAACATCTACAGATTAATGAACAGAAATGATTTAGTAAATAAAGAGATTATAAAGAAGTTTCTTTTTATAGTTTATTCAGAACTCCTGTAATAATATTTTGAATAAAGATTTAAATATTTTAAAAAAGGATATCTAGTTTGTCTATAATAAGGTCAAGGAAGCGTGGATACAACTTGCTAGGAAACTGTCCTGGGAATTATGTAGTTTTAGGTTACAGTGTGCTACTCTCCAAGACATGGCTTTAAAACTCCTGAGAATTTGACAACCAGGTAATTCCCTGCAATTGGGACCTAGAGGAAACAGCAGACAGCTCACGGAAAGGCGTCATTTGAGTGGGAACGTGTACTTGGATAACACATGTAGTGGTGGTGGTGGTGGTGGTTTAGTTGCTAAGTCGTGTCTGACTCTTGCAACCCCGTGGACTGTAGCCCACTAGGCTCCTCTGTCCACGGGATTTTCCAGGCAAGAATACTGGAGTGGATTGCCATTTCCTTCTTCATACATAGCAACTGTGCTCAAATGATAAACATAACATTGCCAAAGCTGCCCCACCACCACCATTCTCAAAGGTCTTTAATCTTCAAAAGCAAAACATAGTTAAGAGTAGAGACTTGAGCCCGACTGCCCAGGTTAAAATCCCGCCTCTTCCCCTAACTAGCTGGATGACCTTGGCCATGTGCCTGAATTACACAACTCCCTGTTTCTTAAAATAGTACTGACTGTGCAGGCTTATGGCATCAAATCAGTTAACACACAAATGGTTTAGAATAATGTTTGACATATATTAAGTGCTTATAATTACTATATATGTTTATTATTATTATTGCCCTTGTTATTATTGTTCAGTCACTAAATTGTGTCCGACTCTTTGCATCCCCATGGACTGCAGCATACCAGGCTTTGCTGTCCCTCACTAGTTCCTGGAATTTGCTCAAATTCATGTCCATTGAGTCAGTGATGCTATCTAAACCATCTCATCCTCTGCCACCCTTTTCTCCTTTCGCCTAGCCTAATTTAAACCTGCTTGAGTACTCACTTCACTCCCAGTCACACATGTTTTGCCCTTTTGCCTAAATCAGGAGTTATTAACTTGGGAGATCCCTCACTCCTTGTGGGTACATACATTCACTTCTGAAAATAAATAAACCACTTTTAAGATTATTTTTAAAAGGAAAACAAAATTCTCTAATTACACAGAAGTATTTTTTCACGATTTTATCATTTCAGTGTATTGATAATTAAAGTGTTGAAAGTGTTGATGCAGTTACGATACCAGGCCAGCTGCTATGAAAAAAGCCAACAGAGTAGAATTAAAGCAGGTTCTTGTCCCTCACCCAACATCTGGAGTGAATGCAGTTCATAATTGCTATGGTTACTCCATGGATCAGGCTCCTTCTATCTTATTACTCAGTAAATAGCTTCTATCTTGTGCTCTAAATCCTTTCCCATAACAATCCAGCCTGTGGGCTGCAGGGAAGGAGAACAGGAGGCATGCCTCATCTCTCTAAGCACAGGGCAAAGAAGTTGCACACACCACAGTCTACACTTTATTGGACATAACGTAGTCAATGATCATGTCTAGATGCAAGGGAGGCTGAGGTATGTGTTCCTGCTGCTACTGCTAAGCCACTTCAGTCATGTCCGACTCTGCGACCCCATAGACGGCAGCCCACCAGGCTCCCCCGTCCCTGGGATAACCTATGTCTAACTCAGGGATTCTATTTTTTCCAACTGGAAAAGACCCTGATTTGGGGAAAGACTGGAGGCAAAAGAAGCGGGTGGCAGAGGATGTGATGGCTAGATAGCATCACCAACTCAATGGATATGAATCTGAGCAAACTCTGGGAGACAGTGAAGGACAGGCGAGGCTGGTAGGCTGAGTCCATGGGGTTGCAAAGAGTTGGACATGACTTAGAGGGTGAACAACAACAAACAACAATTCTTACCAAAGAAAGAACACGAGAATGCATATGGGGGCTAAAATATTGTCTCTGAAATAGTGGTATTCTCTGTAGCCCAATTTAAATGTCATATAGATATTTGGAACTAGAGAAAAATGTGAATCTGTGTAATCTATTACATTCATATTGATGTTATACAGTTTAAACTATAGGGCTTTCCAGGTGACGCTATTGGTAAAAAAAAAAAAAAAAAAAAAAAAAACGCCTGCCAATGCAGGTGACATAAGACACAGGTTCAATCCCTGGGTCAGGAAGATCCCCTGGAGGAGGAAATGGCAACCTACTCCAGTATTCTTGCCTGGAGAATCCCATGGACAGAAGAGCCTGGTAGACTACAGTCCATAAGGTTGTGAAGAGCCAGATACAACTGAAGTGATTCAACATGCACTTAAAAAAATAATTTATAACGGAAACATAGCTATAGTGTTGCATATATGATATCTTAGCATTCTTCCAGACATGGATGATAATGCTAGCCTAGTAATCTTCTAGGATTAACTGACATATTGCTACTCAAACAACCACATTCAAGTAGGCACTCAATATAGGTTCATTTTCTTTCCTTTTATCTTCCTTCTGTACATCCCTGAACTGTTGCTAATTAAACAGAACCATTATCTTATGCTCCAACTGAAGTATAATTGGTTCCTCTGTTTAGAGTAAACTGATGGTCTTCAGAGTCTTTTAATTGACAGCTAAGTAAAGTCACTCAGTCGTGTCCGATTCTTTGTGACCCCATGGACTGCAACCCACCAGACTCCTCAGTCCATGGGATTCTCCAGGCAAGAATATTGGAGTGGGTTGCCATTTCCTTCTCCAGGGGATCTTCCCGACCCAGGGATTGAACCCAGGTCTTCCGCATTGGAGGCAGACGCTTTAACCTCTGAGCCACCAGGAAGCCCTATTGACAGCTACTTGCTTCATATTCCAATGTCCACCTGTCTGAAATTGGCAGTCCATCCAGAACTCAAGGAAAGAAGAAAGTCAAAGAAATATTCCTGGTACGCCACTTGAACTTTAAGTACCTGCTAAATATTTTCCTTGTGTGACTCACAGAATTTAAGAACTGATCCATCTTCATTCTGAGCCCCATGAAAAACGCACCCTCTTAGTGTCATCATCAAATAGCTCTAAATATGTTATATAATCCTACCAAGTCACTGAAGCCTAGTTGAGCTATGTCCCTATTGTAGCTATATCCATAAAAGCCAGGGGAACTTGCTTATATCTTCTATGCCATAGAAGAGACTTGTAATGGCAAGAGTTATCTTCTAAGCTCAGAAATCTCCTCGCTTGATGGAACTAACAAATTCATTTGACCCACCCATTCCCTTTATCCAAAAGAATTCCTTTCAACTGCTTCACTTACAAGAAGAATGTCACATTTATAGATTCTCATGCCAAGAAAGCCACTGTGTGCTATGTCTCTTAATCTCAAGAGGTTTAGACTGACTTTGCTGGACTTGACCTATAAATTCAACTGATGCATTGCAACTACTACAGCTATCTTTTTCTATTTTAATAATTTTATAAAA
Organism: Oreotragus oreotragus; assembly: GCA_006410675.1. Lineage (NCBI taxonomy): Eukaryota > Metazoa > Chordata > Mammalia > Artiodactyla > Bovidae > Oreotragus > Oreotragus oreotragus. Next base: position 114,090 of record SJYX01002010.1, read on the forward strand.
ATAATTTTAAATTAAATAGTCTCCTCTTTATTATTTAATATTTCCAAATATTTTATGCTGATAAAATTTTGACTTTATGATAAAGCTACAGAGTGGACCTAGCAAGAGAGATAGACACAATGTACTATTTCCAGATAGTTCTGCAATACTGTGAAGCTTATGAAATAATTTCTATTATAAAATAACATTTTTCCAATATGGACATCAATAAAGTGATCTGTTCATTTATCAGTCAAGTATGAAACTAAAAACAAGGTTCAACTAAGTTGATGGAAGCAGTTAAATTATTGAAAACAAGTTTGCAGAGGGAAAATGGCCAATACAAGGCAATCAAAATAACTGCCCATAAATTAAAAGAGAGCATTTATAAATGGTTGAAAAGGAATTAGAAATTTTTAAAAACATAGGAATTCTAATTTTTAAATGGCAAAGTATACATAAAACTATTTTGATATTCATTAAGTTTATTTAACTCCTCCAAATTCTAATATATTAAAATTTCTTAGTAGCATATTAAGGACATAAAGGCATTATGACAAAAAAAAGACATTAAAATATGAAAGAAATGTTTCTTCTTGAAAGTTTTGACTAACTTACTAGGATATAGTGAGATTAACTTTTTGAAATGAATAGATGTATGTATAAGATTTCCAAAGTTATAGTTTTTTTATGTTCATGAATCACACATTTTATTAACATATTTCAACTTGCTCTCTTTTCTTTTTTTGTGTGGTAAAAACAGCTACATTCTATTCTAAAATATATAAGATGATAATTTATGATAATGTTTCAAGTACTATGTTATGAATTTTATATGCATTCTCTCTAATCATTACGACAACTCTGCAGGTTAGCATTATTACCTCATTCTACAGATAAGTTAATTAGGGCTCAGAAATTCTCATTACATCTGGCTTGTGCTAGTGTACAGTGCAGCTAAGATTGGAATCTAGGGGTTCTGTTCCAAAGTTCAAGACATACAAAAAATGGAGATACTCTGTTTAAAAGTTTGCAACTTAATTTCAAAACATTTGATTCATAGGAACAAAAAAAGTCAAACAATACATACACAAAAGAAAAGTAAGTTCTGTTGCTTAAGTTTGCAAAACTCAACATAAAGAATTCTAAACAAAATAATTATTTTAAGTGAATCTTTTTTTAAAATGTCAGATAATATTACAGTCCATTTTGTAATACCAAATTTCTTTCTTTCAACACTGAAAGACTAAAGACAATAGCCTTGGGAATGAAAATGGGGGCTGATACTGGCAAAAGGAAATTGAAGCAGGCTGACAAACAATAACAATACTAAGAATGTACACACAGTACATAGTATTTTCAGTCTAAAATGTTGGGTATATTTCAGTTACAGAAATATAAAACAGGGTTTTTAAAGGGTAAAGACATAAAGAAGTTGGAAGGCCAGAAAGCTTTCAGTTAAATGGATTTATTAGTTTTCTAGAACTATGAAAAATTATCATAAGGACCAGATCAAATACTCCATAAAGATCATAAAGATCAGGGAAATGCAAATTCCAGATATTCTCAAAGGTACCATTCCAGCAAACTGAGGCACTAAGCACCATGCTATCTATTCAGTCAACTCCTAAGCCCTAGATATTGGGAATCCACTCTGTTACTAAGCATGTTGTCTAGAATAAACTTCCAAAGTTGAAAATGTTGACAAAACACACATAGATAAGCACAATTAAAATTTTAGATTTAACACCTAACAAAGAAATATTGCTTTAGGCCATGTTTCATGAACATTTTACAAGGTACAAAATCACAAGCAAACAAGCTAAAACCCTTTGATCGATACATTAAAAGTACACATTTAACACACCAGTCAGAGAGCTGTTAAGGAAAAAGTACCAATTTCCTACTCTCTAGACAGCATTAAGATGCCTAAAGCAGCTTCTTTGGTCAAACCTGTGGGAAGGAGAAAATTTTTTCAATACTAAAAAATATTCAGAAAAAAAAATCATTAATGACTTAAATGGGGTACAAAAACTACACAAAGCAAACTCATAGAATGAAACTTTTTAAAACTTATGTGACTTCATTAATAGTCAAGAAAATGGATTCATTTATATATTTACCATGAAAAATGCTTTTAGCTTCATTGTGATGAAATCATCTATTTAATGTACTAGTTATGAACATGTAATTATTCTTTAAAATTTTATTTATCCTATGAATTAACAAAAATAATGGAACGCTTCCCTTGTCCAAAGCAAGTAGCATTTAAGCCATACTTTAGGGCCTCCAGTGTAAAAGATTACAACAAGAATGCAGTGAAGATTAGTGGGGAAGACTTACAGTGTGGCTATTCCAAATGGAGAAAGAGTCAGCTCAGGAGCAAAACTTTGCTTCTGTTCTATTCATTTGAAAGACATTTATTGCCCTTATACTGTGCCAAGTACTCTTGTAGGTGCTTTACAAATATTAAGCTTTTGAGTCTCACAGCAACCCTAGGAGGTAAGTTGTATTATCATGTCCATTTCACAGATGAGACAATCGAGGCAGAGAGAGACTCAGAAACTTGCCCAAGAAAATAAGCAGCGGAGCCAGGACCCAAACAGTCCACAACCCCAACCACTAGAATGTGCTGGCCACTTTGAATGGTCCAAGCCTGCCCTCTATTTGATGTGCATTTCTGCATTCCCTCTTTGTCCTACATTCCGTTTTGTGATACTGGCACAATGATTATTTCATCAACAAATCTTTAGATAGGCTCTTAGGGAACAGCAGGCAAAAGCAGACATTGTTCCGGTTCTCATGGAGGTTGTAGTCTGCTGGGGAAGACAGGCATTACAAAATAATTACACAAATGAGTGGGAAACTGCTAATTAGGTAAGTGCTATGAGAAAAAGGCAGGTTCTTTCAAAGCACAGGACAAGGAACCTGATATGGTCTCGACAGTCAGGGAAGGTTTCCTTGAAAAGTGATATCAAGCAGGAGCACTAAATGCTTTGTCATTATCCAGATGAAGAAGCGAGGGGGCTGGAAATTTATAATTCCTCTAATTTCCATGCAGTGAGGCCAGCTGAGGAGCTCCTTGCTGCAGGAGTGAGAAGACAGATTGCTCTAATCCATATCTTAGAGATTTCCAGACGCTGTCTAGCAAAGGTGTCCATACAAGTATAATGAGATGACATGACCAGATAAGTTGGGGCTAACACAGGCCCTCTTGGGGGTAAAGGCAGTGTTTAGAGGCCTCCTTGTCTCTTCTTCTCCTATTAAAGCACCCATTCCTCAACTACTTACTATGTTGAGGATAAAAGTAGGAGGGAATTATGAATAATGCTGAGGGATATTTGTGAAAGATTCATTCTTTCAACTGCTAGAACTGACATTAACTACTTTCATGGCACAAACGGATCTCACAAGGTCAAAAAGGTTTACTGTGAATTAGCTTACACAATTTCATCCCAAGGACCCAGGATGTTCTGTTATTTCTAGAATTGGAATGGGCCTTTTCTAGGCCTCTCTGACTTCCTAAACACCCTCTTGAAATGTGAAGACCAACAGGGTTCACAAGAAAAGTACAAGTTTGAACAGTGATGCATGCAGCAGAAAGGCCACTTCCTGCCGTGTGCACGCCTCCCTCCTATTAATATATTTCTGCATAGCGTTGGCTCTGTTTTTTAATAACAGCACAGCACTGCTGACTCACATTCACCATATGGCCCTCTTGGACTCCCAGGTCTCTGTCTGCTGTACTTGTGCCTGCCTAGTTAGTCTTTTCTTAACCGTTCTCTCTGAAATTAGTTGGATGCCTACAAGAGCCTTGGGTATAGCCTTATTGATTCTGATTTTGGTTTCAGCACATCACTTCTCTAAATTACACCATTTTCAAGCATGCTACACTTTTTCGGGTCCCCATAAGGCCTCCCCTGACTTACTTCAAGGGCCTCCTAACTGATTTCTCTGCCACCACCTTTCCCAATGACGATCCTCTCCTTGCACAGTCATCATGTCATGCTTCAGACAACAGAACACAATAATTAGACAGCTTCCCCTTATGGAAAAATGAAGCTCCAGTCCCTTAGACTAACATTCAAAAGGCTCTGTGTATCTGCACCCAACCTTTTTCCTCCCAAATTTTGACCCCACGGAGCCTAAATATCAAGCACACAAGACTCCTCACCTCTCCACAACATTCTCTGAGCTCCACTGGGTTTGTTCATGCTCTCTGTTTTTCCACAATGCCACCATTCCCAGCCCTACCCTTTATTTCTACTCTATAAATCTTTTCAATGTTAAGGCCATATTCCATATTCTTCCCAATAACCCCATTCAACATGCCCTAGCATCCACTGTGCTTCCATAGTACTTTGCATCACTATTCCAAACCAGTAGTTCCTCAAGGATTCTAAGGGTCACTAAACACAATGGTTGGAATAATAGGACTGGCCTGTTCAAGTTCTGGGGGAAAATAAGTGGCAAATAGGAAAAAATTTAATAGTTGTAGATTATAAAATTAGCATAAGGTTTTCAAAAATAAACCTCTTTTTGATACCTTTTGGTTCAAAGTACAAACTTTTTCAAATAATCTTCTTTAACTGACTACTGCTGCAGTATCATTCTTTCAGAAGCTGATAAAGCCACAATTTGCAAGTTATAAAATTTTTAATTTGTGTGGCTCTAGTGGTAAAGAACCCACCTGACAATGCAGGAAATATAAGAAACTCAGGTTCGATCCTTGGGTTGAGGAGATCCCCTGGCGTAGGAAATGGCAACCCACTCCAGTATTCTTGCCTGGAAAATTCCACAGAGGAGCATGGCAAGAGGTTATAGCCCATGGGGTCACAAAGAGTTGGATATGACTGAAGTGACTTAGCATGCATGTATGCATGCATTATTAGGTTTTTACATATTATCCTTGTGTTTAAAGCATGTGTTTGTGACTCTGGTCTTATACCTGGATACTGAATAAATGGAGTTTAAATAGCAGTTCTCTCTCTTGGCATGAACATGGTCACCTATTTTTTTCTACCAAAAGTTGAATCAGTAATTCTTATATTCTCTTATTGATTGAAGCTGAACTAAACCATGCACATGAAAAATGATCTTACATTTAGAATCTAGAGTATAAAGTTACAAAACTATTATCTAAAATCTTAGTGGTTTCAAAGTAAGTTGTATGCACAACTTCCTATGGAGAGGATAAGAAAGACACACTAAATGTGTTGAACAAAATGATTATATTCTTCTAGAATGTAAAAATAATGACATGAGTATTTATGGTATAAATGTAAAAGTGAATCTGATGGTTCCCAAGTTCTATTTTCATGCAGTGTGGGCAGCAAATAGTCTTAGGTGCTGAGGGAACCCTTGAATTTGAGCAAGAGTGATTTCCAATCACCAAAGTGGATTTGGATTAGGAAAAAAAACACCTTAATTGCCCTGTCAGAACCCAGTACTCTTCTACTCAGGTTGGGTTTTCCTATGGTGAAATATGTGATTCCTCTCACTGTTGGAAGATGTAGGAAAAGATCCCAAACACAGTCACTGGAACCATAAGACAAAAGGATAACATGAATAAATGTGATGCAAGGACATAAGAAATAGTATTCTGAGAGACCGACCATACGGCAAAATCTCAGAAGAGGAGAAATCTGGGGGAAACACTGGGAAACAAAGTAGGCTTATTAGTATTAGGTTCCAATTTCTGCAAATAGTAGTCATTTCATGGTAAGGCAGATTGGTGAATCAAACAGGTCAAATCACTTGGTAAAGGAGTTATTTTCTCAATTTACCAACAGAACCACTTTCGCCAACAGAACCAGTGGAGTTTTCTGAACCCTCTACATGCACATAAAAAGGGCAGAGACATTGTAGGAAAGAATGGCCAATTCAGTCAACAAAGACAAAGTGAGATGAGCAACGTTTAAGAATCCCAGGTGAAGAACAAAAGGCAAGTATGAAGATCAAGAGACACAAGTGAACTGCCATTAAAAACCATGGGGCCAATGGCAGTAGGAGCAAATGAGCCAAAAGCAAATGTGTATACACACCACCTCTTCCACCACGCACGCAAACACACACACACATACACACACACATCTTCCTTATACTTAGCTATATATGTGTGTGTGTGTGTATAGATAGATACAGAATATTTAATTACTCAGTAAACCTTGCTATAATTTTCATTCATATTGAAAGTTTCATTAGTCAAAAATATTTGTCACAATTTTGGAATTTTAAAATGGTACTATAGAATCAGGAATAGCTGAATATATTTCAACTTACCATTTCACTAGGGGGCTATATATCAGCTAGGATGGCCTATTGAGGAGTCAGGCTGAGTGAATGTACCCACACTTTTGCTACCAATCTGGATAGTGACAAAGCATAGAGTTTGCATCTTAACAGGGATGATTAAAGTGAAAGTGAATGTCACTCAGTCGTGTCCAACTCTTTGAGACCCCATGGACAATATAGTCCATGGAATTCTCCAGGCCAGAATACTGGAGACGGTAACTGTTCCCTTCTCCAGGGGATCTTCCTAACCCAGGGATTGAACCCAGGTTACCTGCATTGCAGATGGATTCTTTACCAGCTGAGTCACAAAGGAAATCTGCTTATCCCTTCTCCAGCAAATCTTTCAACCCAGGAATCGAACCGTGGTCTCCTACATGGCAGGTAGATTCTTTACCAACTGAGCTATCAGGAAAGCCCTAATAGGTATGATATATATAAAAAATCAACAGAACACTGATCATGCTCTCAACTGATTAATTCCACCACTCAACTCTTGACAAACTACAAAAAACGTAGCTACTCAGGAAAGTGAGGCTAGGGATGTGAATGCAGGTACAGTTTTCTTTTGTGTCTGACTTTTTGGCAACTTCTCTTCCCCTTTCAGCAAACATTGCTCAGTGCCCTATGACCCTGGCTAGCCATTCCAGGTTTGTCCTCTCTGAAAAGTATTTATCCAGGGGTCTTTTTTCAAGGAGCTTGGGTCGATCTAGTTAACATGATAAATGCCTAAATCAGGAAAGAAATTGAGAACAAGTCACTTATGTGTCCTTTGAGACCTTCTAGTAACATTAGTGATACTTTCTGGCAAGGAAGATCTAACCATGACAATTGAGTGGGTATTTTCTCACCTCTTTAACAGAGCTGTAAATGTGTAATCATACAAGAACTGGGAGAAACAGAAAATAAAAATCTTAACTCACTGTTATTGTTGTGTGGTTGCTAAGTTGTGTCTGACCCTTTTGCAGTCCCACAGACTGCAGCCTACCAGGCTCCTCTGTCCATGGAATTCTCCAGTCAAGAATACTGGAGTGGGTTGCCAGTTCCTTTTACAGTGGATCTTCCTGACCAAGGGATAGAAATTTGTCTCCTGCACTGCAGGTAGATTCTTTACCACTGAGCCACCAGGGAGGCCCTAACTCGTCATTACTATCTCGAATACCCATTCAACACTTTATTTTGCTCTCTCTTCATATTTCATCAATCTTTTGAAACTCAAACTTCCCTGGCATTTATATAAGGCAATACTGTTTATATTAAGAAAGACTTGTCGTTTAGTCATTGTGTCCGACTCTTTGGGAGCCCACGGACTGTAGCCTGCCCGGTTCCTCTGTCCATGGGATTTCTCAGGCAAGAATACTGGAGTGGGTTGCCATTTCCTTCTCCAGGGAATCTACCCAACCGAGAGATAAAACCTGCCTTTCCTGCATTGGCAAGTGGATTCTTCATGGCTGAGCCACCCGGGAAGCCTCTAAAAAAGATTACTGCTTACTTAAAGTAAGATTGGGTTATTATATAGTAAGAGTAAATGACTTAGAAAGATGCACAACTGCAAAATGCCCACCTTTATGTTCTATTTATTACAACCCCTTTTTTCCTCAAGGGGCTTTTTACTTACTGGTCTGTAAGAGGTCATTAACTATGAAATAGAGTAATAAGACTTTGTATATAATATATTTCAAAATGTTTTATATGTATAGTATACTACTTTGGGCTCCTCTATAGCTGAGACAGTAAAGAATCCACTCGCAACGCAGGAAACCTAGGTCACGAAGATCTTCTGGAGAAGAGAATGGCTACCCTCTCCAGTATTCTTGCCTGGAGAATTCCATGGACAAAGGAGCCTGGCAGGCTACAGTCCATGGGGTTGAAAAGAGTCAGACACAACTGAGTGACTAACACTAACTAATTTACTACTTTATTTTGTCTTATTTTTTTTTTACTACTTAAAAATGTGTATCATAGTCAACCTATCAGTTGTTTACTTTTAAATTATTTTCTTTTTTATGCTTAGAAAGGCTTTCCCTACATATTGAAGTCACATGTATTTCTTTCTAGGTTATTTTTGTGAGAAGTTTTCACAAAGTAGTTTTTAAATTAATTTTTACCAATTGGCTATAATGAGCTAACAGAAGTCCAGAAATGGGGGAAAAAAAATCCCTCTAAAACCTGATATTTTTAAGAAGATCCCATAATGACACAAATGAAAAGCTACTTCAAATATAATAAAAAGTTATCACAAAATCATGAACAATGTATATCTGAGAAATTTGACAAAACAAGCATAATATTGTTTTGCAATGAGTAGGTCGGGATAAAAGGCACTATAGGTACTAGAACAAATACATCTAGATCTAGATGGTCATGGGTTAAGAGCAGCAAATGTTATCTGTAAATCATTTTTATAATAAACTAATTTTAATCTATATCAGTCTGTAAAATAAAAATGCCTGTTCACAAGTTTGTATTTCATGTCAGTTAAGTTGAATAGAATATCTGTTAGTAGCATGACTGCAAAAGTCCTGGGTATTATCAAACTCCGCAGGAAGCTATATAAACCAGTTCAAAACTTACAGCAAACAATATGGTCATAATCGCTAGAGCCCTTGATGCCTATCTGTAGTCTTAGGATTTGCATACCGATTTCTTAATAGAAGAGTTTCCCTGTGGCTCAGAGGTAAAGAATCCGCCTGCCAATGCAGGAGACATTGGTGGCGCGGGTTTGATCCCTGGGTTCAGAAGATCCCCTGAAGAAGGAAATGGCAACTCACTCCAGTATTCTTGCTTGAAAAAATCCCATGGACAGAGGAGCCCGGCAGGCTACAGTCCATGGGGTCCCAAAGAGTCGGACACAACTTAGTGACTGAACAACAGCTGCTTAATAGAGAGCTATGCACAAAAAGGTGTTCATTTCTAAACTGTTTGCAAACAAGAATCTGAAATAATCTAAATATTTTTAAATGCAATGAAATACATAGCCATTAAATGATAATTATCAAAGTATAGAATAATAGGAGACCGCTTATAAATTTTAGAAATAACCATATGTGTGCTATGGTTACAATCACACTGAAAAATGAACATCAACAGCATGTTCGAGAAAGCCAACACAGAAATGCGAACAACATATGCCATGATGGAGACACAAGGATTACAATTTCTTTTTTTAGAAAAAGTTCCTTGACTACAATATTATTTGTTCAACAAAAATAAATAATAGAAAGCTTTATAAATGCCTCAGATCAGTGTTTCCTCTGGTGTATTTTGTAAGATATCATTATTCCAGCAGTATTGGGCACAAGAGAGCTGGCTATTAAGAGTTTTTTGTTTTGTTTGATTTTGCTTTGTTTTGCCAAATGAATATAGGCATCTAGATATCTGATATTTAAATGCAGTTCAACTGAATTTTGTTGTTTGCTTTTCTGCCTGTTAACTGACAGAAACTTTCAAAAACGATTTAAAAAAGCAAAAAACATCATTTCCAAAGTTTACTTGTATATAGTGTCTGTTTGAATGTAACAATGGTCGGGACTAATCTCCCACCGAAGATAGTTTTTATGCTCCTCTGCGTGCTTAGTACTCTTTTTTTTTTTTTTTCTTTACTTTTTTTAAAATATAAATTTATTTAATTGGAGGCTAATTACTTTACAATATTGTATTAGTTTTGCCATACATCAACATGAATACCACGGAGCCTAAATATCAAGCACACAAGACTCCTCACCTCTCCACAACATTCTCTGAGCTCCACTGGGTTTGTTCATGCTCTCTGTTTTTCCACAATGCCACCATTCCCAGCCCTACCCTTTATTTCTACTCTATAAATCTTTTCAATGTTAAGGCCATATTCCATATTCTTCCCAATAACCCCATTCAACATGCCCTAGCATCCACTGTGCTTCCATAGTACTTTGCATCACTATTCCAAACCAGTAGTTCCTCAAGGATTCTAAGGGTCACTAAACACAATGGTTGGAATAATAGGACTGGCCTGTTCAAGTTCTGGGGGAAAATAAGTGGCAAATAGGAAAAAATTTAATAGTTGTAGATTATAAAATTAGCATAAGGTTTTCAAAAATAAACCTCTTTTTGATACCTTTTGGTTCAAAGTACAAACTTTTTCAAATAATCTTCTTTAACTGACTACTGCTGCAGTATCATTCTTTCAGAAGCTGATAAAGCCACAATTTGCAAGTTATAAAATTTTTAATTTGTGTGGCTCTAGTGGTAAAGAACCCACCTGACAATGCAGGAAATATAAGAAACTCAGGTTCGATCCTTGGGTTGAGGAGATCCCCTGGCGTAGGAAATGGCAACCCACTCCAGTATTCTTGCCTGGAAAATTCCACAGAGGAGCATGGCAAGAGGTTATAGCCCATGGGGTCACAAAGAGTTGGATATGACTGAAGTGACTTAGCATGCATGTATGCATGCATTATTAGGTTTTTACATATTATCCTTGTGTTTAAAGCATGTGTTTGTGACTCTGGTCTTATACCTGGATACTGAATAAATGGAGTTTAAATAGCAGTTCTCTCTCTTGGCATGAACATGGTCACCTATTTTTTTCTACCAAAAGTTGAATCAGTAATTCTTATATTCTCTTATTGATTGAAGCTGAACTAAACCATGCACATGAAAAATGATCTTACATTTAGAATCTAGAGTATAAAGTTACAAAACTATTATCTAAAATCTTAGTGGTTTCAAAGTAAGTTGTATGCACAACTTCCTATGGAGAGGATAAGAAAGACACACTAAATGTGTTGAACAAAATGATTATATTCTTCTAGAATGTAAAAATAATGACATGAGTATTTATGGTATAAATGTAAAAGTGAATCTGATGGTTCCCAAGTTCTATTTTCATGCAGTGTGGGCAGCAAATAGTCTTAGGTGCTGAGGGAACCCTTGAATTTGAGCAAGAGTGATTTCCAATCACCAAAGTGGATTTGGATTAGGAAAAAAAACACCTTAATTGCCCTGTCAGAACCCAGTACTCTTCTACTCAGGTTGGGTTTTCCTATGGTGAAATATGTGATTCCTCTCACTGTTGGAAGATGTAGGAAAAGATCCCAAACACAGTCACTGGAACCATAAGACAAAAGGATAACATGAATAAATGTGATGCAAGGACATAAGAAATAGTATTCTGAGAGACCGACCATACGGCAAAATCTCAGAAGAGGAGAAATCTGGGGGAAACACTGGGAAACAAAGTAGGCTTATTAGTATTAGGTTCCAATTTCTGCAAATAGTAGTCATTTCATGGTAAGGCAGATTGGTGAATCAAACAGGTCAAATCACTTGGTAAAGGAGTTATTTTCTCAATTTACCAACAGAACCACTTTCGCCAACAGAACCAGTGGAGTTTTCTGAACCCTCTACATGCACATAAAAAGGGCAGAGACATTGTAGGAAAGAATGGCCAATTCAGTCAACAAAGACAAAGTGAGATGAGCAACGTTTAAGAATCCCAGGTGAAGAACAAAAGGCAAGTATGAAGATCAAGAGACACAAGTGAACTGCCATTAAAAACCATGGGGCCAATGGCAGTAGGAGCAAATGAGCCAAAAGCAAATGTGTATACACACCACCTCTTCCACCACGCACGCAAACACACACACACATACACACACACATCTTCCTTATACTTAGCTATATATGTGTGTGTGTGTGTATAGATAGATACAGAATATTTAATTACTCAGTAAACCTTGCTATAATTTTCATTCATATTGAAAGTTTCATTAGTCAAAAATATTTGTCACAATTTTGGAATTTTAAAATGGTACTATAGAATCAGGAATAGCTGAATATATTTCAACTTACCATTTCACTAGGGGGCTATATATCAGCTAGGATGGCCTATTGAGGAGTCAGGCTGAGTGAATGTACCCACACTTTTGCTACCAATCTGGATAGTGACAAAGCATAGAGTTTGCATCTTAACAGGGATGATTAAAGTGAAAGTGAATGTCACTCAGTCGTGTCCAACTCTTTGAGACCCCATGGACAATATAGTCCATGGAATTCTCCAGGCCAGAATACTGGAGACGGTAACTGTTCCCTTCTCCAGGGGATCTTCCTAACCCAGGGATTGAACCCAGGTTACCTGCATTGCAGATGGATTCTTTACCAGCTGAGTCACAAAGGAAATCTGCTTATCCCTTCTCCAGCAAATCTTTCAACCCAGGAATCGAACCGTGGTCTCCTACATGGCAGGTAGATTCTTTACCAACTGAGCTATCAGGAAAGCCCTAATAGGTATGATATATATAAAAAATCAACAGAACACTGATCATGCTCTCAACTGATTAATTCCACCACTCAACTCTTGACAAACTACAAAAAACGTAGCTACTCAGGAAAGTGAGGCTAGGGATGTGAATGCAGGTACAGTTTTCTTTTGTGTCTGACTTTTTGGCAACTTCTCTTCCCCTTTCAGCAAACATTGCTCAGTGCCCTATGACCCTGGCTAGCCATTCCAGGTTTGTCCTCTCTGAAAAGTATTTATCCAGGGGTCTTTTTTCAAGGAGCTTGGGTCGATCTAGTTAACATGATAAATGCCTAAATCAGGAAAGAAATTGAGAACAAGTCACTTATGTGTCCTTTGAGACCTTCTAGTAACATTAGTGATACTTTCTGGCAAGGAAGATCTAACCATGACAATTGAGTGGGTATTTTCTCACCTCTTTAACAGAGCTGTAAATGTGTAATCATACAAGAACTGGGAGAAACAGAAAATAAAAATCTTAACTCACTGTTATTGTTGTGTGGTTGCTAAGTTGTGTCTGACCCTTTTGCAGTCCCACAGACTGCAGCCTACCAGGCTCCTCTGTCCATGGAATTCTCCAGTCAAGAATACTGGAGTGGGTTGCCAGTTCCTTTTACAGTGGATCTTCCTGACCAAGGGATAGAAATTTGTCTCCTGCACTGCAGGTAGATTCTTTACCACTGAGCCACCAGGGAGGCCCTAACTCGTCATTACTATCTCGAATACCCATTCAACACTTTATTTTGCTCTCTCTTCATATTTCATCAATCTTTTGAAACTCAAACTTCCCTGGCATTTATATAAGGCAATACTGTTTATATTAAGAAAGACTTGTCGTTTAGTCATTGTGTCCGACTCTTTGGGAGCCCACGGACTGTAGCCTGCCCGGTTCCTCTGTCCATGGGATTTCTCAGGCAAGAATACTGGAGTGGGTTGCCATTTCCTTCTCCAGGGAATCTACCCAACCGAGAGATAAAACCTGCCTTTCCTGCATTGGCAAGTGGATTCTTCATGGCTGAGCCACCCGGGAAGCCTCTAAAAAAGATTACTGCTTACTTAAAGTAAGATTGGGTTATTATATAGTAAGAGTAAATGACTTAGAAAGATGCACAACTGCAAAATGCCCACCTTTATGTTCTATTTATTACAACCCCTTTTTTCCTCAAGGGGCTTTTTACTTACTGGTCTGTAAGAGGTCATTAACTATGAAATAGAGTAATAAGACTTTGTATATAATATATTTCAAAATGTTTTATATGTATAGTATACTACTTTGGGCTCCTCTATAGCTGAGACAGTAAAGAATCCACTCGCAACGCAGGAAACCTAGGTCACGAAGATCTTCTGGAGAAGAGAATGGCTACCCTCTCCAGTATTCTTGCCTGGAGAATTCCATGGACAAAGGAGCCTGGCAGGCTACAGTCCATGGGGTTGAAAAAGGTCAGACACAACTGAGTGACTAACACTAACTAATTTACTACTTTATTTTGTCTTATTTTTTTTTTACTACTTAAAAATGTGTATCATAGTCAACCTATCAGTTGTTTACTTTTAAATTATTTTCTTTTTTATGCTTAGAAAGGCTTTCCCTACATATTGAAGTCACATGTATTTCTTTCTAGGTTATTTTTGTGAGAAGTTTTCACAAAGTAGTTTTTAAATTAATTTTTACCAATTGGCTATAATGAGCTAACAGAAGTCCAGAAATGGGGGAAAAAAAATCCCTCTAAAACCTGATATTTTTAAGAAGATCCCATAATGACACAAATGAAAAGCTACTTCAAATATAATAAAAAGTTATCACAAAATCATGAACAATGTATATCTGAGAAATTTGACAAAACAAGCATAATATTGTTTTGCAATGAGTAGGTCGGGATAAAAGGCACTATAGGTACTAGAACAAATACATCTAGATCTAGATGGTCATGGGTTAAGAGCAGCAAATGTTATCTGTAAATCATTTTTATAATAAACTAATTTTAATCTATATCAGTCTGTAAAATAAAAATGCCTGTTCACAAGTTTGTATTTCATGTCAGTTAAGTTGAATAGAATATCTGTTAGTAGCATGACTGCAAAAGTCCTGGGTATTATCAAACTCCGCAGGAAGCTATATAAACCAATTCAAAACTTACAGCAAACAATATGGTCATAATCGCTAGAGCCCTTGATGCCTATCTGTAGTCTTAGGATTTGCATACCGATTTCTTAATAGAAGAGTTTCCCTGTGGCTCAGAGGTAAAGAATCCGCCTGCCAATGCAGGAGACATTGGTGGCGCGGGTTTGATCCCTGGGTTCAGAAGATCCCCTGAAGAAGGAAATGGCAACTCACTCCAGTATTCTTGCTTGAAAAAATCCCATGGACAGAGGAGCCCGGCAGGCTACAGTCCATGGGGTCCCAAAGAGTCGGACACAACTTAGTGACTGAACAACAGCTGCTTAATAGAGAGCTATGCACAAAAAGGTGTTCATTTCTAAACTGTTTGCAAACAAGAATCTGAAATAATCTAAATATTTTTAAATGCAATGAAATACATAGCCATTAAATGATAATTATCAAAGTATAGAATAATAGGAGACCGCTTATAAATTTTAGAAATAACCATATGTGTGCTATGGTTACAATCACACTGAAAAATGAACATCAACAGCATGTTCGAGAAAGCCAACACAGAAATGCGAACAACATATGCCATGATGGAGACACAAGGATTACAATTTCTTTTTTTAGAAAAAGTTCCTTGACTACAATATTATTTGTTCAACAAAAATAAATAATAGAAAGCTTTATAAATGCCTCAGATCAGTGTTTCCTCTGGTGTATTTTGTAAGATATCATTATTCCAGCAGTATTGGGCACAAGAGAGCTGGCTATTAAGAGTTTTTTGTTTTGTTTGATTTTGCTTTGTTTTGCCAAATGAATATAGGCATCTAGATATCTGATATTTAAATGCAGTTCAACTGAATTTTGTTGTTTGCTTTTCTGCCTGTTAACTGACAGAAACTTTCAAAAACGATTTAAAAAAGCAAAAAACATCATTTCCAAAGTTTACTTGTATATAGTGTCTGTTTGAATGTAACAATGGTCGGGACTAATCTCCCACCGAAGATAGTTTTTATGCTCCTCTGCGTGCTTAGTACTCTTTTTTTTTTTTTTTTCTTTACTTTTTTTAAAATATAAATTTATTTAATTGGAGGCTAATTACTTTACAATATTTTATTAGTTTTGCCATACATCAACATGAATCCTCCATAGGTGTACATGTGTTCCCCATTCTGCCTGGGAAATCTCATGGATAGAGGAGCCTGGTGGGCTGCAGTACATGGGGTCGCTAAAGAGTCAGACATGACTGAGCTACTTCACTTTCACTTTTCACTTTCATGCACTGGAGAAGGAAATGGCAACCCACTCCAGTGTTCTTGCCTGGAGAATCCCAGGGACAGAGGAGCCTGGTGGGCTGCCGTCTATAGGGTTGCACAGAGTTGGACACAACTGACTTAGCTTAAAAGCAGCAGCAGCAGCATGCTTAGTCACCTCAGTCATGTCCGACTCTTTGCGACCCTATGGGCTGTAGCCTGCCAAGCTCCTCTGTTCATGGGATTCTCCAGGCAAGAATACTGGAGTGGGTTGCCATGCCCTTCTACAGGGAATTTTCCCCACCCAGGGCTCGAGCCCGGGGCTCCTGCGTCTTCTGCATTGCAGGCAGATTCTTTACCACTGATCCACCAGAGAAGCCCTATGCTTCTCTGGATATTTTCAAACCACTATAAATATACAGCATTATTAAGATCTTAATCAGTCTAGGGGTTACTCTATTGTTCATAATCTATATCATAATTACTAAATTATGTATTCTTTAATATACTCTGGTTGATGAAATGCAAAGGTTATGATCTTAGATAATTATGCAAAGTATGCAATATGATAACTCATGGGAACTCACTGTGTTTTTTCTAATTCTCCAAGAATAATTCTTAACTTTTTGGATATTGCAAAGCTGACATTTCCAAATACCCTCAAATTTATAAAAAATCCCATTCACTTCCTATCTTAGAAGGGTGAACATATTTAAATTCAGTAAGTATACTGAATTACTCCCATATTTACTGAACATAAACTAAATTATGGATATATACGGAAAGTGATACTTAGATGAATATAACTTATCCTAGCTTTAAACCCACCCACAGTCAAGTGTACAGGCTGTGTAGTGGGATATGGATACAAGGCAACAACTACAGAAACAAATCTAAATGAGGTGTAACATAGGTGAAATACAAAAAGGGATCCAGAAGTTAAGAGAATGAGAGGGAATCATTTTAAGGAGTCAGAGTCATCAAGAAGGGAGGATGCATACTAGACGCACTTAAAGAACATGTAGAATGTCTCCTGAGTAGGCAGCAAAAATGAGTCTCACAGGCAGCCGTGAAGGAGGAAAGGGGTATAAGGAGACAGCAATGCCGTGCATGCCAGCACAGAAGGTTCATGCAGAGGATCATGGGAATATCCTTTTGGAACATGAGCTTGAGTTTGGAGCGTGGGTACTCTGAGTGGCAGGCTAAGGTACTTAGATTTAATTTGGTAGCCACAGAAGTGCACCAACTGTTGAAAAGCAAGGAAAATTTAAAACTATGAAAGACTAATCTGGTGCAGGTGTGCATCATGATTAGGAGATATTACACTGGAAAACTGACACTCAGGAAAAGAGAGGGGGGAGAGGAAGGGAGAGAGAGAATGGAGATTAAATTATGTGACAGGAGGACAGTAGAGAATTAAGCAGCAGCTTGGACAGTTTTGGATGGCTCAGAAATCTGACATCACAAAACCAGAGAGAGAAAAAAGTTTAGAAAGTTCATATGTCAAGAATAATCAATGATATTGAAAAAAAAATAAATTACTTAACTAGGGGAATGTGGTCAGGAAGGAAATCTTAACAGGGCATGTAATCTTAAGTACATTTCATGAATCCATCTAGAATCATATTTAAATTTAATGCTATCACAGTAGTACTTTTGCAAAATAACACAAACATAAAAGGCTAGAAAGAATTAAGATAAGAGAATACTCTCTCTCACCTGTCAAAATCACTGGGGTCAAAAAGCTCCAAAAAGCTTGTTCAAGCATCTGTGAAGTCACTCCCTAATCCCCAGGGCTGAATTACTACCTAGGGATCTGAGTCCACCTCTATAATTTTATTTACTGAAATGTAACAGGTTGAGAGGGTAACATCTGTTTATCCATTAACTCTGTCTATTTTAAAAGAAGTGGAACAGAAATTGGTTACTTCAGCATCTTCAAGCACACCATGACACGGTGGGAGAACTCTTGAGGTTGGAGGAATCAATTATCACATCCAAGGTATGTAACACCTTTCAGGAAAGTACTTAGATCTTTTTAATATCCTTGATCATTTGCTGCTACTGCTACTGCTGCTAAGTCACTTCAGTCATGTCTGACTCTGTGCGACCCCATAGACGGCAGCTCACCAGGCTCCCCTGTCTCTGGGATTCTCAAGGCAAGAACACTGGAGTGGTTTGCCATTTCCCTTTTCAATGCATGAAAGTGAAAAGTGAAAGTGAAGTCGCTCAGTTGTGTCCGACTCTTAGAGACCCCATGGACTGTAGCCAACCAGGCTCTTCTAGCCATGGGATTTTCCAGGCAAGAGTACTGGAGTGGAGTGCCATTGCCTTCTTGGGTTAATATTTAAAATATTTGCTAATATGATTTTCAGTTCAGTTCAGTTGCTCAGTCGTGTCTGACTCTTTGCGATCCCATGGATTGCAGCACGCCAGGCCTCCAGTCAATCACCAACTCCTAGAGTCTACACAAACTCACGTCCATTAAGTCAGTGATGCCATTCAACCATATCATCCTCTGTCACCCCCTTCTCTTCCCGCTTTCAATCTTTCTCAGCATCAGGGTCTTTTCCAAGGAGTCAGTTCTTTGCATCAAGTGGCCAAAGTATTGGAGCTTCCGCTTCAGCATCAGTCCTTCCAACGAACATTCAGGATTGATTTCCTTTAGGATTGACTGATATGATCTACTTGTAGTCCAAGGGACTCTCAAGAGTCTTCTCCAACACTACAGTTCAAAAGCACCAATTATTCGGCACTCAGCTTTCTTTATAAGTCCAACTCTCACATCCATACATGACCATTGGAAAAACCATAGCTTTGACTAGATGGACCTTTGTTGGCAAAGTAATGTCTCTGCTTTTTAACATGCTGGCTAGGTTGTTCATAACTTTTCTTCCAGGGAGTAAGCATCTTTTAATTTCATGGCTACAGTCACCATCTGCAGTGATTTTGGAGCCCCCCAAAATAAAGTCTATCACTGTTTCCACTGTTTCTCCATCTATTTGCCATTAAGTGATGGGACCAGATGCCATGATCTTAGTTTTCTGAATGCTGAGGTTTAAGCCAAATTTTTCACTCTCTACTTTTACTTTCATCAAGAGGCTTTTTAGTTCCTCTTCACTTTCTGCCATAAGGGTGGTGTCATCTGCATATCTGAGGTTATTGATATTTCTCCTGGCAATCTTGATTCCAGCTTGTGCTTCTTCCAGCCCAGAGCTTCTCATGATGTACTCTGCATATAAGTTAAATAAGCAGGGTGACAGTATACAGCCTTGACGTACTCCTTTCACTATTTGGAACCAGTCTGTTGTTCCATGTCCAGTTCTAACTGTTGCTTCCTGACATGCATACAAGTTTCTCAGGAGGCAGGTCAGGTGGTCTGGTATTCCCATCTCTATCAGAATTTTCCACAGTTTGTTGTGGTTCACACAGTCAAAGGCTTTGGCATAGTCAATAAAGCAGAAGTAGATGTTTTTTTCTGGAACTCTTGCTTTTTCGATGATCCAACAGAGGTTGGCAACTTAATCTGGTGTTCTTCTGCCTTTTCTAAATCCAGCTTGAACATCTGGAAGTTCACAGTTCACGTACTGTTGAAGCATGGCTTGGAGAATTTTGAGCATTACTTTACTAGCGTGTGAGATGAGTGCAATCGTTCTCTTATACACATCTAGATGTGTATAAGAGACAGTACTTTGTCCACCTGACTCGAAGAACTGACTCACTGGAAAAGACTCTGATGCTGGGAAAGATTGAANAAGCAGGGTGACAGTATACAGCCTTGACGTACTCCTTTCACTATTTGGAACCAGTCTGTTGTTCCATGTCCAGTTCTAACTGTTGCTTCCTGACATGCATACAAGTTTCTCAGGAGGCAGGTCAGGTGGTCTGGTATTCCCACCTCTATCAGAATTTTCCACAGTTTGTTGTGGTTCACACAGTCAAAGGCTTTGGCATAGTCAATAAAGCAGAAGTAGATGTTTTTTTCTGGAACTCTTGCTTTTTCGATGATCCAACAGAGGTTGGCAACTTAATCTGGTGTTCTTCTGCCTTTTCTAAATCCAGCTTGAACATCTGGAAGTTCACAGTTCACGTACTGTTGAAGCATGGCTTGGAGAATTTTGAGCATTACTTTACTAGCGTGTGAGATGAGTGCAATTGTGCAGTAGTTTGAGCATTCTTTGGCATTGCCTTATGATTTTAGCAACTCAAATATCATTTTTAGAAGTGCAGTAACCTCCCCTGCCTGCATACTCATGTATCAATAACTACACACCTTGCCTATCTAGGACCTTAGGCTACTATTTCTAGACACCTGTTGCGTATTATTGTGGGCATAAAGCAAGTGAGCAAGGTGAATGTTTTTGCTGCTATGGAAATATCATTTAATTTCCTAATTAGTAGGTATATAAATGCAAAACCATAATATTTGCTTATTTACCAAGTGTGGCGACTGATTCTATTTTTCACATCTGAGGACAAACTTCTAATGTTTTCAATAGTTCCTTTAAGTAAGAATTAAGAATTTAACCTGTCCTGCATTTTAACGTTTATGAACTGATTTGTTGTACACAAGAGAAATCAGAGAATGGAACATAAAACATATGTAAGTCATTACTTCTCCTTAAACTATATGAAAATATCTGTTTAATAACCAAAAAAAAAGTTGTGGCATTAAGTTTAAAAAGGGGATTTCTTTAAATCATAACTTCCCTTATACTTAGGATTCACAATAGGCTATGATAATTACAAAACTGGACGTCAGCAAGTTACCTATCATATCATGGAAGGTATAACTAACCTCTTCTTTCCACCCTTCCATCAAGTATTCTCTAATTTGAGCTTTGCAATCAGGTAGTAAGTGATAACTGTGCAGATGAAGCATAAAATTTTTAAAAAGTGCTAACATTCTAAAACTCATTGCTTTCTTCCTACCGCCTGATTTGCCAGTGAACTCCTTACTCATGATGGTTTCTCATGCTTGAGCTGCTTCTCTGAAAATGAAGCAAACTAACCTTTCCCTTTCTGCTTCCCCCCCTTCCCTTGCCTTCCCAGTTTCCCTGATAGCTCTGTTGGTAAAGAACCGGCCTGCAATGCAGGAGAGCTAGGTTTGATCCCTGGGTTGGGAAGATCCCCTGGAGAAGGTAAAGGCTACCCACTCCAATATTCTAGCGATTCTTTCATTTTCTTTTTATTCACTTCTCAGTTCAATACTACTTCAGATTCCTGAGCTGACCATTTTCCTGAAGCTATTCTCGCAAAGATCAACGTTGAGATCAACTTCTTACTGAACAAATACAGTGGCCTCTCTTTAGTCTTGACCCTACCTGATCTCTGGACAGCATCTGGTGATTGCCTTTCATCCCTGGAAACACTGCACACTTGGGAAACTCTTCTCATCCAAGAAGAAAGTTGAGGAAAACCAACTAATGGAGGTCTCACCTCCACCCTGCCTCCTACAATAAAATCAAGTGATTGCTCAGCCTGTGCACAGAACAGCGGTGTGAAAACAATTTGGCAAGGGCCAGATATATAGAGAAGTTCCCTTTTTACTTATAAAACTATTTCTGCTAGTTGTATAGACACTATTAGAAAAATATCTCTACTTTTTGCTAGAGACGTGACACACACTATTAACAAGAGATACCGCTTTTCCCTCTTTTACTGAAAGCATATTTCGCACAAAACACTGAACTCATAAGAGTTACAGTTTCGTTTAGCAAGCTACATTTTTTAAAAGTTACTGGTGCCAATAATTGATCAGTCAGTATAAGGAAGAAGAATGTAACTAGAAGGAAAATTCTGCTGGCTTAAATATCAGAAATCAGGATAAAGGGAGACCAAATCTAATACCACTGCAGCCTTAGAAGCAGACCACACATCATCTGGCTGCTCATCTGGCCACTTCTCACTGCCTCTTCTCATGGCCAGCTGAGTTCAGAGGTCTCTGAGACCAGACTGTATGACCGCTGAAATCCTAAAGCTTTGGCCACAGAAGAGCTTCCCAGCTGGTTGTGCCATCTCTTATCCTCTTTCCTCCCACTGGCTCTCAGAACCCAGAGACCTCATGGGTGGAAGCAATGAACAGATGTAAGATTTTATCTTACAAATTGCCTTTCTTTGCCTCTGTCTATTCTGGGTAAAAATCTGAACTAAGCGTTCAAAGTTAGAGTAACAGTTCTCTCTCTGCTATGTTTTGTTTTCACTTTGCTGATTTCCTTGACTTCAGTGGTAAATACCCTGTTGTTTCCTCACTTTCTTTCTCATCAAATACTTTTCATTTCTTGTTTTTCTCTTAAATGATTGGTGTTCTTGAGGATCAGGATTCCACACTTCTTAGAGCTCTTCAGACAACCTCTGGGATGATTCATCTACTTCCATGGTTTTAACTGCCTCGTCTTTGCTCCTAAATTTCAAATTTGAGTACAAATAATTTCAGAAGTCCAAACTTTATTCATAAATATCTACTGAAAGTTGGCATCTCTAAGCTCCTCAAATTTAACACCATCCAAAACAAACATCAGCTTGCTCTCAAAGTATCTATTACATGAGGAGGACAAATGATAAAAAGCAGTTACCCTTGTCTTTGCCTTTGCCGTCTGTCTCTTACATCTAGATGGTCCCTAAGTCCTCTGAGTCCTGTATAATCAGTGCTGTCTTCTCCATCCTTCCTGCCACGTCATACATCAGCCTTCCTCTAAGCACCATGGCAACTATATTATCCGTTGATCCCTAAATAATTTACAATCCTACCTTCATGCATTTTCCTCAGACTGGAATGCCATTTTCTGATTTTGCTTTTGCTTTACAAGGAAGTTCTATATGTTCTTCAAATTTCCATTCAAATGTGAATCTTCTTGACATTTTTCTAATTTTGTTTAACCTTAAATACTCTTTCATTATTGCTACCCAGAACTCTGTTTAATCCTCTGCATACATGCTAAGTCACTTCAGTTATGTCTGACTCTTTGCGACCCTACAGACTGTAGCCGACCAGGCTCCTTTGTCCATGGGATTCTCCAGGCAAGAATACTGGAGTGGTTGCCACGCCCTCCTTCAAGGGATCTTCCCGACTCAGGGCTCGAACCTGTGTCTCTTATGTCTCTCTCCTGCACTGGCAGGCAGGTTCTTTACCACTAGTGCCACTAGGAAGCCCCACTCCCAGTCATATTCTTCAGCTATTTGTTTAAAGTCTGTCTTTCCTACTAGATATCCTAAGAGAAAAAAAAGCACATCGCACTCATACTGGTATTATAAATAGGGCATCTTACATAAGAAAGGCAACTTAAAATGTTTTTTCAGCTATATTATAGCTAGATGTGAGTACAATAGTTAAATATCAATTTTCAAAGTAAAATATTCCTTTTCATGATTACAGGAACACAGTAAAATTCTACTCTATAATGTGTATTAGCTTTCAGTTCATCTCTTGTGAAAAATGCATGATTTAAAATTATGACAAGGAGTAATTTTTACTTTCTAAATGGAAAAACTAAAACTACAAATAATTATTCGAATTGCTAGCCTTACATTTTTTATTGAGATATGATTCACATAGTACAATGTTCACCATTTTAAAGTGTAAAATTCAGTGATTTTTTTTTTCTGTATATGCACAACCAGTAGTTGAGACCATCAAAATGATATATACTTTCAGAACTTTCATCACACAAAAAGGAAATTCATACCCATTCATATTCTTTTTTCTGTTTTAATTTATTTTACTTTACAGTACTGTATTGGTTTTGGCTGTGGTACATATACACAATGGAGTATTACTCAGCCATTAAAAAGAATACATTTGAATCAGTTCTAATAAGATGGATGAAACTCATATCCATTCATATTCACTCACCATTCTCCTCTCCTCAACCCTGGTAACCACTATGCTATTTTCTGCCCTTATAAATTTGCATATTCTGAGCATTTTATTTAACTGGGATCNGGAGTATTACTCAGCCATTAAAAAGAATACATTTGAATCAGTTCTAATAAGATGGATGAAACTCATATCCATTCATATTCACTCACCATTCTCCTCTCCTCAACCCTGGTAACCACTATGCTATTTTCTGCCCTTATAAATTTGCATATTCTGAGCATTTTATTTAACTGGGATCAAACATTTTATTCCTGGCTTCTTTCACTTATTTAATAAAATGATTTCAAGATTATTCATGTTTTCACATGTATTAGTACTTATATTCCTGTATTAGTACTTATCCCAAAGTATGGTGGCTCAGAGAGTAAAAAATCTACCTGCAATATAGGAGACCCAGGTTTGACCCCTGGGTCAGGGAGATGCCCTGGAGAGGAGAAGGGAATGACTACCCACTTCAGCATTCTTGCCTGGAGAATTCCATGGACAAGAGAGCCTGGAGGGCTGCAGTCAGTAGCATCACAGAGTCAGACACAACTGAGTGACTAACACAGAGATGGATATATCACCTTGTTTATCTGTTCTTCAATTGATGGTCATCAGTTAGTTTCTCTTTTTGGCTACAATAAATAACACTGCTACGAATGATGGCATACAGGGCTTTGTGTAAACTGATATCTTCATTTCTCTTGGGTGTAAATCCAGGAGTTGAATTGTTGGATCACAGGCAACTCTGTTCTTGAGGAAGTACCAAACTGTTTCCCAAACAGGCTGCCCCATTTTACAATTCCACAGCAATATATGAGGATCCCAATTTCTCCACACCCCCACCAACATTTGACAGGTCCCTCTTTTTTATTAGAACCAGCCTAGTGGGTATGTATAGCTATCTCATTATGCTTTAGATTAGCATTTACCTAGTGATTAATGATGCTAAGTATCTTTTCATGTGCTTATTTACTGTTTGTATATATTCTTTAGAAACATATCTATTTTAACCCTTCCCCAAGGACAAACAAGGGATTTGTCTTTTTACAATTAAATTATAATGATTATTACTATAATATACACTTTCTCATCAGATATATGATTACAAACATTGTCTCCCATTTTGTTGACTGTCATTTCACTTGGTGGTGTCTTTTGAAGCACAAAAGTTTTCAATTTTGATGAAATTCAATTTATCTCTGTTTTTCTCTTTGATGTCATATCTAAGATTCCATTGTTTGATCTAAGGTCATCAAGATTTACATCAGTTTTTCTTCTGAGAGTTTTATAAAGATCTGTGATATATTTGAAGCTATGCTTTCTATATTGGCTGAGATGGGGTCCAGTTTCATCCTTTTGCCTGCAAATATTCAGTTTAGGACAAAAAGGCATGACACTGAAAGATGAGCCCTCCAGGTCTAAAGGTATCCATTATGCTACTTGGGGAGGAGAACTACTAATAGCCCCAGGAAGAATGAAGTGACTGGCCCAAAACAGAAATGACACTCAGCTGTGGATATGTCTGGTGATAAAAGTAAAATCCAGTGCTGCAAAGAAAAATATTGTATAGGAACCTGGAATGTTAGGTCCATGAATCAGGGTAAATTAGATATGGTCAAGAAAGGGGTGGTAAGAATAAACATCGACATCTTAGGAATCAGTGAACTAAAATGGACGGGAATGGGCAAATTTAACTCAGATGACCATTGTCTCTACTACTGTGGGCAANGGTCCATGAATCAGGGTAAATTAGATATGGTCAAGAAAGGGGTGGTAAGAATAAACATCGACATCTTAGGAATCAGTGAACTAAAATGGACGGGAATGGGCAAATTTAACTCAGATGACCATTGTCTCTACTACTGTGGGCAAGAATCCCATAGAAGAAATGGAGTAGCTCTCCCAGTCAACAGAAGAGTCCAAAATGCAGTACTTGGGTGCAACCTCAAAAATGACAGAATGATCTCGGCTCGTTTCCCAGGCAAGCCATTCAACATCACAGTAATCCAAATCTATGCACCTACCACCAGTCCTGAAGAAGCTGAAGGTGATCAGTTCTATGAAGACCTACAAGACCTCCTGGAACTAACACCAAAAACAGATGTTCTATTCATCACTGGAGACTGGAATGCAAAAGTAGAAAGTCAAGAGATACCAGGAGTAACAGGCAAGTCTGGCCTTGGAGAACAAAATGAAACAGGGCAAAGGCTAACTGAATTCTGCCAAGAGAATTCCTTGGTCATAGCAAATACTCTTTTTCAACAACACAAGAGATGAATTTACAAACAGACATACCCAATGGCCAATACCAAAGCTAAGTTGATTACATTCTTTGTAGCCGAAGATGGAAAAGCTGTATATAGTCAGCAAAAACAAGATCCGTAGTGACTGTGGCTCAGATCTTCAGCTTCTCATGGCAAAATTCAGACTTAAACTAAAGAAAGTGGGGAAAACCACTAGGCCATACAGGTACACCTTAAATCTCCTATGAATATGTAGTGAAGGTAATGAATAGATCAAGGGATTAGAACTTGTAAACAGGATGCCTGAAGAACTATGGACGGAGGTCCCTAATATTGTACAGGAGGCAGCAAACAAAACCATCCCAAACAAAAAGAAAAGCCAGAAGGCAAAGCGGTCATCTGAGGAGGCCTTTCAAATAGCTACAGGCAGACGGGAAGCGAAAAGCAAGGGAGAAAGGGAAAGGTGTATCCACCTAAACGCAGATTTCCAGAGAACAGCACTGAGAGACAAGAAGGCCTTCTTCAATGAGCAGTGTATAAAACTAGAAGAAAACAACAGATGAGAAAAGACTAGAGATCTCTTCCGGAAAATTGGAGATATCAAAGGAACATTTTGCCCAAAGATGGGCACAATAAAGAATAGAAACAGTAGAGACCTGGCAGACACTGAAGAAATCAAGAAGAGATGCAAAGAACACACAGAAAAAATGTATAGAAAAGATCCAAATGAGCCAGATTACTATAGTGGTGTAGCCGGCAACCTAGAGGCAGATATTCTCAGGAGCAAAATCAAGTGGGCCTTAGGAAACACTGCTGTTAATAAAGCTAGTGGATGCTACAGAATTCCAGTAGAGCTAATCAAAACCCTAACAGTGTTGCATTCAGTATGTCAGCAAATCTGGAAGACTCAGCAATGGCCACCAGACTGGAAAAGGTCAATCCTCATCCCAATTCCCAAGAAGCATTGTACTAAAGAATGTGCTAACCACTGGACAATTATACTCCTCTCCCATGCTAGTAAGGTCATGCTTAAAACCTTGCATGCTAGGCTTCAGCATTACGTGAACCAAGAACTTCCAGATGTCCACGTGCAGGTGTGCTAAGTCACTTCTGTCGTGTCTGACTCTTTGCGACTCTATGGACTAGCCTGCCAGGCTTCTCTGTCCCTGGGATTCTCTGGGCAAGATTACTGGAGTGGGTTGTCATGCCCTACTCCAGGGGATCTTCCCAACCCAGGGATAGAACTCACATCTTTTGTCTCCTGCACTGGCAGGCAGGTTTTTTACCACTACCTGAGAAGCCAAAAATACACAGAAGAACTGTACAAAAAAAGATTTTCACGACCCAGATAATCACGATGGTGTGATCACCCACCTAGAGTCAGACATCCTGGAATGTGAAGTCAAGTGGGCCTTAGAAAGCATCACTAAGAACAAAGCTAGTGGAGGTGATGGAATTCCAGTTGAGTTATTTCAAATCCTGAAAGATGATGCTGTGAAAGTGCTGCACTCAATATGCCAGCAAATTTGGAAAACTCAGCAGTGGCCACAGGTCTGGAAAAGATCAATTTTCATTCCAATCCCAAAGAAAGGCAATACCAAAGAATGCTCAGCTACCGCACAACTGCACTCATCTCACACGCTAGTAAAATAATGCTCAAAATTCTCCAAGCCAGGCTTCAGCAATATGTGAACCACAAACTTCCAGATGTTCAAGCTGGTTTTAGAAAAGGCAGAAGAACCAGAGATCAAATTGCCAATATCCTCTGGATCATGGAAAAAGCAAGAGAGTTCCAGAAAAACATCATCTATTTCTGCTTTATTGACTATGTCAAAGCCTTTGACTGTGCGGATCACAATAAACTTGGAAAACCCTGAAAGAGATGGGCATAACAGACCACCTGACCTGACTCTTGAGAAACCTGTATGCAGGTCAGGAAGCAACAGTTAGAACTGGACATGGAACAACAGACTGGTTCCAAATAGGAAAAGGAGT
>SJYX01002010.1:150659-195019 GCA_006410675.1 Oreotragus oreotragus
TATATGTGTGTGTGTGTATATATATATATATATATATATATATATATATATATGGCCCAAAGATATTAACGATCTATATCTTTGAGGCACTCCCATGGGGCCACCAAAGTCAACTTCCTGCCTGTAACACAGCCCACAGTTGAAAGTAGATCTATGAAACATTTCACTTCTGTAGACAGCCAAAAACTAGAAACTTAAATTCCAACCAATGTAATATTATATAGAAAGTAACACAGAGGAAGATTTTTTTATTATCCCAGTAAGTGCTTTGGTATGTTTAGTTTAAAAAAATAGGACACAAAATTGTATCTCAGCTTTGCTTTAACAAGTCCCCCACCAAACTCAGATACACTCACAGGGGAAAAAGCTCAAAATTAGCTCAATGTTCAATGAATAGTTGGACAGCAATAATTTTTATTCTCAAGTTTCTTTTTCTGGTTGCTTTCTAGATGTTCTACAATGGGCATGTACTGTCGAAGGGTCAAAGACAAAACATGTTCTTTCTGAAACAGTGTGTTTTCTGTTTTTGCATTCTTGAGATACCTTTATACAGATAATGCCAAAATATTTCTCTACTCCCAGCCTCTGCCCTTCATTTCAGTCCCACTTGTCAGCTGCCTACTTAGCAGTTAGCAGCATCCCTGCTTCAGTTCTCCTGGTTGTGACTTCACCTCTCCCACTGCTGTGCTCATTGATCCTATCTTCCTGCTGACTCAGCCCTGTCCCAGTTCCCAGACCAAGGCAGGACTGAACTGAAAAGTACTAACACAAGGTCCTCTCCTTCCCCATCTCTGCCCCATCCTTTGCTAAAGCAATGTTTCCAATTTGTGGTCTCCCGAGACTTTTGATCCATGCCCCTGAGAAGTCAGTACCATACTGTAATACACAGTGTATTATACTCTGGCATTTAAACCACTCAGGCACTTTTCACCTTTACTAAGATTGTCAATTTATGGGGATCAAGTATTAACACTATTCTTACTCATATACAGAGCCAGGGCTATGCCCCCCAAAACAGCATTTTGAATAATTTGTAAGAAAGTATCTGATGAATGACTGTAACATTTGTTGAACCAGAAACTTGTCTGATTTGTTCAAAGGCAGAATGAGTTTGCAGAATTAATACAATCAGCTAGCATTTATCAACGGAGAAGGCAATGGCACCCCACTCCAGTACTCTTGCCTGGAAATCCCATGGATGGAGGAACCTGGTGGGCTGCAGTCCATGGGGTCACTAAGAGTCGGACACGACTGAGCGACTTCACTTTCACTTTTCACTTTCATGCATTGGAGAAGGAAATGGCAACCCACTCCAGTGTTCTTGCCTGGAGAATCCCAGGGATGGGGGAGCCTGGTGGGCTGCCGTCTATGGGGTCACACAGAGTCGGACACGACTGAAGTGACTTAGCAGCAGCAGCATACTCTTTGATCCAACAATTCTAATACTTCTAGGAGTCTTAAGAAATATTTTTACGTGTGCACTAAAATTTATGTACAAAATACCCTTGAAATACTGCTAATAAAACCAATTTCCTAAAATTAGGGCAAGGTTAAAATAAACTACATCTATCCTACAGAATATTATGAAAGCATTATAAAGAATGAGATAAACCTGTATGTGGAAAGAGTGCCAGGACATTGCAAGTGTGAAGAAAACATGTCACCAAATAGAGGCATAGCATGATTGTATTCATGTCTTTTAATTAACAAATTTGAGTCACATGTGTATGTATGAATGTGTGTATGTATATACATATGAATGTACATATGTATATGTGTGTGCACATATTCAAACACACAATTTCATAGAAAGATAAATGAGAAGCAAAAAAAATAAATAAATAAATCAAACTTACTGGGAGGGACTGTAAATTAATTGGGAGAGTGATAAGAAAACCTGGGATCTTCTCTTTGAATTTTTTAATCCTTTTAGTAAAAATGTATTCATGCAATACATATGATATTGCTCATAAGCAAACAGGCAGAGAATTTTGAAAATACAAAATGAAAACTAGTCACTTATGATCCCACAGTGAACTTTCTTAAATGAAAATCTGATCAATGGCTCCCGTTTCCCCAGGAGATAAATGGCAAATGCCTTAGCGTGTAATACTTTTATCCCCGTCTCCCTTCTAGCTTAACATTCTATTCTCCCCCATCTAGCAACCCAACATCTGGCGAGAACTTACCATTTCCTGAATATATCTAGTT
Source organism: Oreotragus oreotragus (assembly GCA_006410675.1). Taxonomy (NCBI): domain Eukaryota; kingdom Metazoa; phylum Chordata; class Mammalia; order Artiodactyla; family Bovidae; genus Oreotragus; species Oreotragus oreotragus. The sequence goes on from SJYX01002010.1 coordinate 152,871, forward strand.
TTCTGTTCAATATGAAACTATTTCTGTGAATGCTTTTTTTCTAGGAGAGAATATTAGCTAGTCTCTTCTGCTAGATCAACAGCAGTTGAGGAAGGGCTTCATTGCCTTTGCTCCTCCGCTCACTCTGTGACTAGCATGGCACTTGGTTTATTGTGGGCTACACACTAGAAGGTAAATGAATGCAGGCATGGAGGAAGGCATGCAAGCAATGAATAAGCAATACAAGAAAAAAAGGATGGCTGAGCAGAGGTGGAGACTCAGCCTGAGATAGTATATATTGCACCGCCCCAAATCCAAAGTCATCATTTATCTCAGTTTCATTACTTTTTCAAGCAACATCTGACACTTGCAGAGTAGAAGTGAGAAAGGGAGGTAGGAGTATCAGGCAAGGTTGCCAAGGGATGCAGTGATGACTAAGGGGCTGGAGCCCTTCTGGATGGTGCTGAGAACATGGGTAGGTAATGGGTAGTGGCTGGTGAAGAAGCAAGACCTGGAGTGAAAGCCCTGGAGCTGAGGTAGAGGAAAGGGGTGATGTAAGCTAGGAGGAGGGGTTAAAGGCAAGCATTCCAGAGCATTCCTGCCCAACAGAGTTCTAAAGTATATAAACAGGTTATTTATATGGGCAAGAAAGTCTTCAATGTCAGATGTTTGGGAAACACTGGGTTAAAGGTAGAGATAATTCTACCTTCCTGAGGGCTTCCCAGATGGCGCCAGGGGCAAAGAATCTGCCTGCAAATTCTGGAGATTCAAGAAATGAGGGTTCAATCCCTGGGTCAGGAAGATCCTCTGGAGTAGGAAATGGCAATCTACTCCAGTAGTAATCTTGCTTGGGAAGTCCCATGAACAGAGGAGACTGGTGGTCTACAATCCATGGCTTCCCAAAGAGTCAGATATGACTAAGCGCATGCACACACGCACACACATACACACACACACACACACACACAGAATTCTTAGGTCAAGATTTCTCAGACTTGACTCTGGTAAACTGCTTTATGAACCTTCAAAAGCAAGATACGGTACCACTCTTTACCAGTTGCATTTGATATAGCTTTCTTGAGCTGCTATAGCAAAGCATCACAAATAAGAGAGCTTAAACAATAGACATTTATTGCCTTGCAGTATTGGAGGCTAGAAGTCCAACATCAAGGCATCAACAGAGTTGGTTCTTTCTGACAACTGTGAGGGAGAATCTTTTCCACGCCTCCCCACTGGCTTCTGATAGTTTGCTGGCTGTCTTTGACATTCCGTGGCTTGTAGAGTCACCACCATCTCTGCCTTCATGATTGCATGGCCTTTCCCTTTGTGTGGATGTCTGTTCTTATAAAAAGGAGAAATAGTCAAATTGGATTAGGGCTCAGCCTACTACATATGACCTCATCCTGACTGCTTACATCTGCAACAATCCTATTACTAAATAAACTCACATCCTGAGGTACCAGGGGTTAGGGCTCCCTAAAATAAGAATTTTAGGGAAACACAATTCACCCTATAACACAGAATAAAATCTTGGCATGGGATAAGTAGCAGAGCAAGTATCCCACTGAACTCAGTTTTGGTAAGACCTACTAGAAGAGATTCTACAGTCTAAGACTCTTCCAAAAGCGGGATAAAGATAGCTCCCCTCATTCACCGAGAGCCAGGAACGTACCAGGCACTCCAGGAAAGGTTATCTTATGATGACAATTTTACAAATGAGAAAAGAGATTGTGAACAATTTAAGACACTTGCCCACCGTGACGGAGCTGTGAGTCAAACCCAGGTCTGTCTCACCACCAAACCACTACTCTCTCTACCATAACTCGCTGTTTCCCCAAAGAACACAAGCATCATTAAAGCAACATTTGCTGTGGAAATAATGGGGTTATTCTTCCACACCTCACTAATGCCTCATCCATACCGAAAAGTGGATGAGACCTGAAACAAAGCAAAGGCAGTGAGACAGCCTCCTCATCGTTGGAATAAATCTCTTTAATACGTATGAATCTCTCCTGGTTAAATGTTTACCTTTTGAACCCTACACTGAAGGAAATGGCTTCCTGAAGCTTTGGCTAATCTTTTAGCAAACTGTCAAACTAAAAACTTGGGTGCTTCTTGATGAGGATTTTAACTGCACTATTGATCATAGTGCAGCTCGAAACCATTTTCAGTCTTATCTTCATATGATTTAATTGACATTGAGAGGTATTTTAATTGAAACGTTAGACTTCCTCAGTAGAACTACCCTTTGTTTCCAGCAAGGCAATCTAGCTTTTATGCTTTTAATCGCCATCTGTTGTTCAATAAATGTCAAATTGTTCCTAATGGTCTCTCTAAGCATAGGGTTGGGTTTTTTTAATTTGCTTTTGTACTCAGTGTTCGTTATGGGCAAATGAGTCCTTGCCGTAAAAGAGCGCCATTTCTCATGGTGCTTCAGTCCCGTTAGAAACAAAAAGTGATTAGAAATAAAGAGAGTAGAGAAATGCCTTTTTTTTTTTTTTAAATTCTTCTCGGCAGTGGAGAGATTTAGAAAGTCTATAAAAACGTTTCCTCTCAGCAGTGCTGGTGAGTTCAGTCCCATTCAAAGCCTAAAAGGAACAGAGACATCCAAAAATCTTTGTCGCTTGAGTTGTTGCCTGAAATGATAGAGCCTAATACATCACTGGAGATAGAAGAGGGAGAAAATGCACCCGACATAGCCAGGTTCAAGATGTACCAAGGAACTCTTGACTTCATAAGCCAACAGAGACTTTTTTTACACTTTGTGGGCATTTTGCAGGAATAAAGCAAAAGTGAAGCAAGGACTCCATTATCCAGGTCCCCCTGCTGCTGCTGCTGCTGCTGCTAAGTCACTCAGTCATGTTTGAATCTGTGCGACCCCCTAGACGGCAGCCCACCAGGCTCCCCCATCCCTGGGATTCTCCAGGCAAGAACACTGNAAAAAAAAAAGAAGAATTACTGTTTTAACTTCTGCCTTAACAAGCAAAACATGAAAATCTTCTTGCCTGAGGTCCTGATTTCACAGATGGGCAAACTGCAATCGAGTTTGCCTGCCTGGATTCCAGACTACTGCCAGCACTGACTTTTGCCTCCTGTCCCAGCTCCGTGGGCCCCAGTGTGCCTGGCTCTGCCTATCATCATTTGTATGCTTGCCCACTATGCACAATTCCCCTGGATCTAGACTCCCTCCCGCTCCGGTACAAGCTGTGATCTAGGATCTAACTTTCTCCCTTCCTCTTTTCCTAGGGTACCTCTGTCATCTGTTTCTAGGTACATACCCACAATAACAAGCTGTGACTACAATCCTTGTTTTCTGCTTCAATCTCTTTCCCACAAGACTGACAACATCATGGCAGGCTGCTAAATCAACTTGAAACAAACACTGCTGCTTGCTGACCCAACTGTTCATTTCCTTTTCTTAACTGAACTTCCATTGAGCTCAGCCATCCTCTTCACCTCCTCCCCACAGCCAAGAGCTTCATGGAAAGCTGACCTGTCTCAGTCCCTACAGCTAGCTGGACTAGGGATCCAGTGCTGGCCAGTGAGATCAGAGATAAGGGAGGACTTTTGGCAAAAGTTTCCTCTTTTTTTCCTGGGAGACATCACTTCTGCATGATGGTGTGCTCAAAAGTGCAGCGGCCAAGGCAACACCAAAGCTAAGGATGCAGTCTAGATGCAGAGGGATCCCGGAGAAGAGCAGAGAGGGGATACTGACCCAAGGTCTGCGACTGGAGCCACCCATCCTCAGCACTTCTTGTCATTTTTACAAATTCTTTTGAATGCATTCCCTTTCCTCTGCTGCCAGGTTACAGATAAGTAAAGGGCATATCTCAGCAGTTTTGTTTTCTACTTCGAAAAAGCAACTTTAACATAGGGATTGGCTGGATATTTAGGTTGTTTTTAGTTTGAAGCTATTATGAGTAATGCTGCTATTAATTTTCATGTAAATACCTTTGTGCAGGTTTTCATTTCATCTGGGAGTGGTTGTACTGTAAGAGTATTTTTAACAGTAGGAAGAAAAGGTTTCCTAAAGTGTTACATCCCACCAAGGTATGAGGGCTTCATTTGCTTCAGATCCTCTCCAAGACTTGATATTGTCAGTATTGTTAAATTTAGCCATTCTCATGTTTGTACAGTGGTAGCATCTTGTGGCTTTTATATTTTATTATTTGAGTGAACAATAGACAAGCACCTCTTCATATGCTTACTGCTCATTCATATATCTTTTTATGAAATATTTCTTCAGATATATTGTTTTGGTTGGATTGTTTTACTGAGATGTAAGCGTTCTATATACAATCAGAACAACTACTCCATTTTCAGAAGAGATAGAAATAGAGATACATAGGTCTAGCAAATCTGGAGTCTTTTGAAAAACAATTTCTTTTTTAATTTTGATAGAGTCTAGTTTATCTTTTTCTTTTAACTTTATTATTAATGCTTTTAGGACCTACTTTATCTAACTCATCTTTCAGTTCAGTTTAGTTCAGTCGCTCAGTTGTGTCTGACTCTTTGTGACCTCATGAATTGTAGCACGCCAGGCCTCCCTGTCCATCACCAACTCACGGAGTTCACCCAAACTCACGTCCATCGAGTCAGTGATGCCATCCAGCCATCTCATCCTCGGTCGTCCCCTTCTCCTCCTGCCCCCAATCCCTCTCAGCATCAGAGTCTTTTCCAATGAGTCAAGAGGAGGCCAAAGTACTGGACTTTCAGCTTTAACATCATTCCTTCCAAAGAACACCCAGGACTGATTCCCTTTAGAATGGACTGGTTGGATCTCCTTGCAGTCCAAGGGATTCTCAAGAGTCTTCTCCAACACCACAATTCAAAAGCATCAATTCTTCAGCGCTCAGTTTTCTTCACAGTCCTTCACTCTCACATCCTTACATGACTACTGGAAAAACCATAGCCTTGATGAGACGGACCTTTGTTGGCAAAGTAATGTCTCTGCTTTTGAATATGCTATCTAGGTTGGTCATAACTTTCCTTCCAAGGAGTAAGCATCTTTTAATTTCATGGCTGCAATCACCATCTGCAGTGATTTTATCAACCCCAACACAAAGAGTTTCTCCTGTAATTTCTTCTAGAAGTTTATAAACTCTAAAATCTCCTTTTTCATGCTCAGTCATGTCCAACTCTTTGCAACACCAGACTCCTCTGTCCATGGGATTTCCCAGGCAAGAATACTGGAGTAGGTTGCCATGCCTTCCTCCAGGGGATCTTCCTGACCCAGGAATCAAACCCATGTCTCCTGTAACTCCTGAACTGGCAGGCAGGTTCTTTACCATTGTGCCATCTAGGAAGTCTAACCACAGACAAATCTCAAACACATTACACTCATTCAAAGGAGGAGACACAAATGAGTACATATTCTATGATTCAATCTATATTCACTTTTGGAACAGCAATACTCACTTTTGGAACTAGTCTATAGAGACAGAAAGCAGATCAAGCAGAGGGGCATTTTTCAGGGCAATGGAAATATTCTATATCTTAATTGCAGTGGTGGTTACACAGGTATATTTATCAATGCACAACAGCAATTTAAGTGGATGCACTTCTTAGATATAAACTATATCTCAACAAATTTGATCATAAAAAAATTTAATGGAGCTGGATTAGTTGAAAGACAGACAACAAAACAGTCCTATGGGATAGGATTTAAGGGACAAGCAAAATTTTGTCAAAAATATTAACCTTAGAGTATATGTAACTACTTTTATAAATATTTCCTAATTCTAAACTTATTAATGCCATATAGTGTTTCACAGACAGTGGCATTACTCCAACAAGCCAAACATATACTAGGCTAGTACCTATCTGGAGGTAGCAGCTTACTTGTATCTCCAATCCAAGGATTTTTTTTTTTTTTAAAGGAGAGAAAGGGAAGGATGGAGAAGTTAAGAAAGGGACAGATTTTAAAGTTCTCCCTTGGCCCAGAGACTCTATGAACCTAAATTCGCAGTTTCCTTGGGAAAGGGAAAGCATATGACACTGAAGGTAGTTTTTTCTCATGCAGCAGCAGTATACACTTCAAAAGAAAGGAAAAAAAAACAAATAGGACACAGTAAGAAATAAATCATTACGCCTTGAAATTTTAAGGGAAATTCACATGTGGAATTATAGAATTTTATAGCTGGAAGACACTCTATATAGTCATGTACATTCCAAGTCACTTTAGAAAGGTACAGGTTAAATTAATAAGCCTTGGAGGGTTTCCAGTTTGTTTAGTCACACAGTAAAGAATCTGCCTGCAATGCTGAAGACTCGGGTTCAAAACCTAGGTCAGGAAGGTCCCCTGGAGAAGGGAATAGGTACCCACTCCAATATTCTTGTAGAAACCCATGGACAGAGGAGCCGAGCAGGTTACAGTCCATGGGGTCACAGAGTCAGACATGACTGGGAGATGTTCACTTCACTGCACTTAGTCAATCTTTGAAAATCTGGAAGAAAAACCCAAGTGTCCTGATTCCTGATTCAGTTTTGTGATAATTGTACTTTCTAGCCCAATGCTCTGCATGGAGCAGACATTCAAAAAAATACCTGTTGAATGAATTCATGTTAGATAAATGTGATTTTTAAAATGCATAGAAAGCATAACTGAATACAGGGATAAATTTAGATGATGACGCTTTTTTTTCTTCCCCAATGAGTTCTGTATATATTTCTTTATGCCATTTCTGCATTTAAGAAGGAAAACAGAAGCACATTTTGTGAAATTACTCTGGCAGGTATCGATGTCTAAAGAAAAATACTGGGGACAACTGGTAAACTCTCAAGAGTTAGGGGACACCTTTTCTAAGAAATATTTGAGGGCAATTAGCTCTTTATAAGGTAGTTAAGGGACATTTTTACCTCCTTACTAAAAGATGCATCAATGATATTTAACAACTGCCTCAATCCAATCAGTCAATCCTAAAGGAAATCAGTCCTGAATATTCACTGGAGGACAGATGCTAAAGCTGAAACTCCAATACTTTGGCCACCTGCTGCAAAGAACCAATTCACTGGAAAAGACCCTGATGCTGGGAAAGATTGAAGGCGGGAAGAGAAGTGGATGACAGAGGATGAGATGCTTGGATGGCATCACCAATGCAATGGATGTGAATTTTAGTATGGTCTGGGAGTTTGGTGATGGACAGTGAAGCCTGGCATCTGCAGTCCATGAGTCACAAAGAGTCAGACACAACTGAGCGACTGGACTGAACTGACTGAACTGAACTCAAGCCCTATGAGTTAAAGATAAAATTTTAAGACTGTATCCTTCTCACCAAAATGTTGTCTAATCAAAAAATTAGAAGAGAATGAACCATATCCTATTATCTTTAAGCTCAAGAACCATAAGGTAGAAATAAGATAGATACAAAGGAACAGTAAGAAATAAAATGATACACAGAGAACATCAGGACTGCTTTGCAATGTACCAGAGAAACAGATTTGGAAAAAACTTGTTGACAGTCCCTCCCACAGGCACACCGAGGGACTAGAATGACTGATAGTGAGCTTTAGATGTCACAAGCTGACCCCATGTTACATAAGAAAATCAGCTTCCCCACCTCGGAAATTACACATGCCACCAGTGAAGAGGCAGCAAAGAGGCAAAAAGGATAGCTGAAACTGCTGGGCAGAGAGCTCCAAAAACTAACATGAAATTTACACTTTCTTTCCATCCATCATTTCTGAGCCCTCTTGCCCTCTTGTTCACTACTTAAAAAATAAATACCCAACTCAAAAATTGATGGAGACAGATCTGAGTCTTGCCCACTTGCTCTGGTACAAATATCAGATTCTCTGGTCTTTTACCGAGTCACTGTGGTTTCTGAGTAGCTCTCAAAGAACTGACATACCCCCACTGGAGTTCATGGCTTGAGCTGTGAAATATCAAGGTGCCATGAAAAAAAGGATCTTGGATTTATCACAGATATGTAACAAACAATATAAGCCCAATTTATACATATGAAAATATTACAAGTGTCCTATTAACTAAACAAGCAGTTAAAAAATTTTTAGCATAATAGATTAAATAAATCCATGGTCTCTATAAGTTAAGGTCATTGCTTAATTTTCAGAGAACATAGTTGCTTCTTTTTCATTCCTGTTAATGCACATTATCTTTACATCTGAAAAATAATAGTCTGAGTTGTATATAGAGATATGGCCTTTAAATAAGAATGAATAAAAGCCCTATAAAATTAAGTTGTATAAGGTCAGACTATCACTTTTGTATAATGAGTTATAATCTCAAAGAGCTGTGGAATGCATATTTGTGGTTGAGTTAGAATTCAGCTCCAATGTAAAAATTCACTTATGAGGAAAAATTAAAGCATCTAAAAGTAGTTTTTCAAAAATTACTGGTGCTTTAATATGAAACTGACTAGAAGTGATACATCAGAAAATGTTTTATTTACATCTGCTGAATCCTTAAAATATCAGAATATTAAGAAAACTTCCAAAATGGAAAATAAAAATGCTACAGTCTATGTCTGTTAAACTTCTAGTTTGGGGAAATACATTCATGTTTTTAACTATATATATCTTAAGATAATATCCATGAGATTAATTTTGTATAGATTAGAACTACAAAAAATAATTATAGAGTATTTTACTATTTTGGAGAAAATAATGAAATTACATCTATCTATTAAAAATAAATTAAACATGAGTACTATAAACACTGAAACTTGTAACTTGCAGGTAAATTTTTCTGGAAATCCTTTTTTGATAAAATAACACAAAGCATTTATGCTTTTGGATCCAATAAATACAAGTCAAAGCTAAAGACATGTCAAAAGACATAGCCAATGGGCAGCTATCACCCTACACTGAGCTGGTGTTTACCTTGCTCAGTGCACAATCCCAGACAGACCCTCTGCTGCCATCACACCCTAGTCTCCCAGAAAACACTTGAAAAGAGCATAACTCATTGAGAATCATTAATAATCTCGAACACCAACAAAAAGAAAAAGAAAAAAAAATAAAGTTCCAGCAAATACAATTACCCTAATAATGCCCAGCTTTATGTATGACAAAATAAAATAATCATGGCTACTATTCTCCAAGTATGTATTCTGGAATATTCCTTGTAGTTAAGGCAAAACAAGAGAGAGTTGAGATAATCACGATATTAAATCTTCATTATTTAGAAAAGTCAACTTTCTGACTTGAAGTTTAAAGAAAAGATACAGAAAGAATACTCTGGGTCCTCATTGTGACACAGACCTTGAATCCTGTGTCTTGGTGTGGGGTTTTGTGTAAGACAAAGAACTGAAACAGGTCCTCTGGGTAGCTGCACATTCTGTGATAAAATGGATCCCACAATACAACAAGTTGTCCTGTCCCAAGTGAGAGGCTAATTACTCTGACCGTATGTGTTTAACACTGTTTAATACACTCCCCAGTAGTCAAGTAATCAGTCTTCCCAAACACACCGGTGTTTCTTCCCTCTGCTTTTGTTCCAGCTGTGTACCCACCCTGCATGAAACCCTTCCCACAAGTCTGTCCAAGCCCCACTGCGACTCCTGAATATTATCATTCTTAGACTACATAAATAACTGTCCTCTCCAAAATCCCTCTAACCGCTTACCTGCTTTTTATTTCTTTCCAGCATATAATCATATATTGTCTTAGATGGTTTTAAATCATTTTCCTAATTATAATACTGTTTAAGATATGCTTTGTTTACTCCAAGTACTGTGATTAACACATTTAACCCTTTAAGTAATCCTAAGAATCAAGGTCTACCATAATTCCCATTTGCAAATGAGGGGAAGGGCTTAAATAATACACAAGGGCATAACACTACTATGTAAGTAAAGCATGCACTCAAATTTAAAGCTCTCTTTACCACTGTGAAATATGACCTCATGCTAAAGCCTGTTCTCAACTAGGCCGTAAGCTAAGGTCAAAGACAGTGTCTTTTTACTTCTTCTGAAAACCTCATGCACTTAGCTTAGGACTGAGCGGTTTTAAGAGCTCTGAGAAAACCATAGAGAATGTTCCAGAATATCTGCTACAGGGTCCATAAGATGTACTACTGGGTTTTTATCTGTACCATGCATTGTTAAAGGTCTAGTCAAGTAAAGCAAGAAGTCTCCAGAAGTTAAATTCTTCAGAGGAAGTTGGTTGCACTTTATTTGTAAAGTGAATAATGATCAGAGTAGCAGGGCTGCTTTTTTAAGACACTAGTTTTTCAGTTTTATATTTTGTTCATTTTACTCAAGCCTCTCTCAAAATCTTGCTGTAAACAAATGTTATTTTCTCTTCTATCTGTTAATAACTTGTAAATTTTGTTTTCACTCACTGGATGAATGTTTACAAAGGAGACAAATAAACAGTATTTTTCTTTCCATAGTAAGCACAGTATTAAAAACAGAGGCATACACCCACATCACTCTGTAAATCAAAACTGCAATCAAGGAAGAGGAGGGCTGTCTGAGGGGCTGCCTCCTCCCCTAGCTCGCAACCACAAAGCTCCACAGAGAAAGAACAGTAGAGATGTTAGATGAGGGGAAAGTCATTTGAAAGTAAATTAGGACGAATCTAATGGATTGTGTTCATATATAACTACTATCAAAGGTTTTTTCTAGTTTCATGGCATTCCAGGGAAATGAACAAAAACAAAACAGAACAGCCCTGCCTATAATTGTGTTAGCTATTAAGTAATGTAACCACTCAAATATGGATAGGGTTGACAGCAATTCTGCATCAGGACATTGGTAACACTGACAATTCCACCAAGCTTCAGCCAAGCCATTAATGGAATTGCAATCCTATCAAGGGGAGTTGGAGCAAGGGGTGGATCCATCATTCCTAATATCATGCACTTCCCCCCCCAAAAAAAAAAACTGATTCAGATGATCAACTGTGTCAGCTCTTTGTCAAATCAGCACTCAATCACTTTGGAAGGTAATTCTCTTCAACTCAACTTCTACTTTACATTCCCATAAAATATTAAAGTGCATATTGCACCACTAGCATATAATAACTTAAATGAAAAGAAAAAAATCAACAATTTGCTCCACATCATAGTTTCCTACTGGAAGCTTCACTGAATCCACCACTAATATCAGTCCCTCAGTCCCTCCCCACACACCCATTAAACATAAAATACAGCTATCTGTAGAAATTAGGAGTATTTATTTTTGTGCGTTTTTCTAAAGTTGAGTATAGATAAAACAAAATACAGGCTTCTAAATAGTCCATTGCTGAGTTATACTTATCCTACTTGTTGGATCTTTCTGAAATGATGAATACACTAAAAATTCTGAGGCAGGGCTATCCCACCAGGTATGAATAAACTTTCAGCAGCAATGCTTGCTAAAAGTAGCATTGCCAAATCACTATTAATATATATAATAGAAGGGGTTAGAGTGTAAGCTAAAGAAAGCAAAGTAAAATATATCATTTGGTGAAAATAAACGGTGCAAAACCAACTGAAATTTTAAATTGTTCACAACGGTCTCAAAGATAATTCAACTTTCCCATTGGTATACACCACAAACAGAATCACACAGTACTTTTCAAACATCTTCAGGATTTCTGTAAGGTGCATGAGAAAAGGTAAGGGTATCTGCTAAAGGAATCATGCAGCTAATTCTATCAAAACGATATATTTCTAAGCCTGTGGAGTATAACCTCATCACTCCAGTCTATTGTCCTCCTTTAGAAGTTAACTCATGATGAACAAAAGTGCCTCTCTTCCACTCCTCTGCTCTCTGTTTTCCCAAATCCATCTACCCTAGTGTTTTGTATGCTGACCCAAACATTCCACAAATAATGCTGGGGTACACACATTAAAGTTTTAGAGAGTTTCTGCCTCTAAAGTAGACAGTGGCAGAGCTAAGGACACAAGGGTTCAATTTCAAGGCAAATATTGGGCGGGTGGTTTGAAAATATCAATTCAAAGAGGCCTAGGGAAAAGAGATACAGGCATTCACCGCCACCACCCTCCCTCTCTCCTCCCCTCTTCCTCTCTCCTCGTCCCTCCTTGTGGCTTCTCACACAGAGACAATCAAAGCCGGGAAAACTGGGTTTTAAATTAGTGACACACACACTGGGAATATGTAATTCCCCAGAAGGAAAAAAGAAACTGCTACAGAGGGGCGTTGCGGCGGGGGGTGGGGGGAGTGTTGGCAACATGTCTAAGTGACAACCCTCCCCCCCCCCCCCCCCCCACAGCCCGCATCCCAGGCCCCCCGCTCCCCCACCCNCCGGGAAAACTGGGTTTTAAATTAGTGACACACACACTGGGAATATGTAATTCCCCAGAAGGAAAAAAGAAACTGCTACAGAGGGGCGTTGCGGCGGGGGGTGGGGGGAGTGCTGGCAACATGTCTAAGTGACAACCCTCCCCACCCCCACCCTAATACAGCACAAACCCACAGATTCTTCCTCAACCCTCTTCTCCTTCCAGTTCCCGGTACTCTATCCAACTTGACCCTTAATCCAAACAACACAGAGATCCACAGGGTATCCGCTGTGCAAGAGCGTGTCTCTCAGTAGATGTGCCCAATTTTTTGGAAGCCCCTGAATCCGGACAGTTGTACCAGGCAAGGGATCTCCCACTGGGGAAGGGGTGAAGAAAGGAGGAAAAAAAAAGAGATGGAGACAAGAGGAAAGCAAGGCAGAGCTGCGCTCTGGAGCGACTGGCTGCAAGGAAGACAGGGAAGAAAGAAAGGGTGGGAAGGAAGCGGGGCTGGGAGAAAAGAAGAAAGGGATGAAAGAAAGGCTGGAAGGGGAGAGGAGAGAGGGATGTTGGGAAGGATGAGGGCGGGAGGGTTGGGGAGCTGGGAGGGAGGGGAGGACGCAGAGGNCCTACCCCCATGGAAGGAGTAAGGGAACCTGTTTTCTCTCTCCTGCTCCAGCAGAAGTCCCGATACAGCCTTGCCTAAATTTCTCATCTGGCCTCATTAATTTCTACTGGTTAGAGTTCAAGGACCCAGGTTGGTAGCTACCATTTTGCGCAGCGCCAGCTGCAAGTGGAAATGCTAAACCCGCCCCCCGCCCCGCCCCCTGCCAGCCTTTCTTGGTTATGCCACCATCATCCTTACTGTAAGCATATTCTAAATTCCCATTAAGTATTTTCTCCATTGAACCCCGCCGAGTGGAGCTGACAGCCGGCCCTGCAGTGCCCCCTAGCGCCAGCTTAGGGAGGCTGACCGGCCAAGACGTGAGTGCCCCTCAGCTGCGAGTCTGGGGCCACAGCCCCTCCGCAGGGCCTGAGGAGCGGAGGCGGCGGACGTAAAGCTCCGGTTTCGACGGCGAGCTGGGTCCCTGGGCCCCGCTCCCGCCGCGAGGTCGCCGGGCGGCCAGGCGCTGGGCGGGCGGGGCTGGGCGGGGCTGGGCGGGGTAGAGCTGGGGAGCGAGGCTGGCAGCGCCGCAGGTGGGGGGAGGGGACAGCGGCGAAGGGGCACTGCCGAAGGGCGCAGGTGCCGTGTCCATGACAACAGCGTTACCCTGAGGGCGGGGACGCAGTGAGCCGCCCGAAAACCAGGGACAGATACCCACCGAGTGCGGGAGAGGTCCTAGGGGAGAAGGGGATAGGGTTTGCAGAGCAGGAAGAAAGCGTAAGGGGGAGAAGGCGCGTCGCTGGAGGAGGGCAGGGCCCCAGTGCAGTGAAGGTAGTGACCGACGCAGGAGAGAGGTTTAGGGGTACAAAGAAGAGGGGAGCTGCACTTTAAAAGGGACTAAAAGAGGATGGAAGTATTAAAACAAGTGAAACATGCTCATTTCACAAGTCTGTATTGAGTGCTGTCTCTGAAAAGGGCATTGTGATTCTTGTGTCAATTCAAAGACTATTACTGAGACCCTAATTTGTACAAGGCACTCTACTTAGGCACTTTGAGATAGCCAAAAATGTATAGTATAAGGTGGAGGTTATGCTTTAGTTGAGGAACTTACATGGAGATTTCATGGAGCACGTGCTCCGCCTACCACCATCAGCTGGGGCTTGATGACAGTGGAATGTAACTGTTACAAAAGTGCTAGAACCAAAAAAGATGCACAGCTATATCAAACGTGAAAGGTAAGTTATAGCTACCTTTGTTTTGCCACAGTGCCAAATGACTTTTTAAATCAAGAGAAAAAAATAAGGACAAACCAATGCCAGTTTTGGTATAATAGAAGTGATACTGTATTTACAACATGTAAACTGGCTTCCTCGCCTACAAGCATCAGTGTGTTTGTTCATGCACGGATTGATATCACATGGTGCACGCATTTTTACACTCCTTCTTCATTGGCAGCGTCAGGTATGTTACACCCCCTCTCATTCCCAACTTGGTATCAGCTGCAGTTGTTTTAAGATTGTCAAGCCCCTGTGATTTATTCTCACCAGGCGATGACTTTATACCTGTCTATTCCTCTCTCTTTGTCCCCCAATATCTTTTTGCCTTTATTTTCTATTGTCATCACCACTTAACCATTCTTAAAAAAAAAAAAAAAAATCCGTGGGAGAAAATAGACAGGAGTCACCAGATGTAGGATTAAGAAGAAAAAAAAAAAAACAGCCCTCAACCTGGAACGACGCTTCAGGACCATGGACAGTGCTGTCACATGCTTCTCCCACTCAGCTTGATCCTAGACTCAGCCTATGGATTCTGGAGAAAGACGCTAAGAAAGTACTCAGTGTGCTTCAAGAAGTAAATTCCGAATGCCAAATGATTTCTGATAAAACACAGGAACGAAGTAGAAAATGAAAAACGCGTAACTTGGACTGGAACAAGTAGGAAGCAAGTGAGCTCAGCTAGATTTTGAGTAAAAAATGGGTAAGATTTAGGGAAGCACCACAGGACCCTAAAGTGGTAAGAGGGAAATAGTTCTGTCACGGAGGTACTTGAATAAAAATAGGAAGTATCTTCCTGGAGTTGAAGAACACCTCTGATTTCAGGTGGTCCAAGAACGTGGAAAAGATTAAAAGTAGTCCCAGTCAAATGAGATACAATACTCTCTCAAGGATGTTTTGTGGTTGTTACTCTGATTTCTCATTCTCTGGTCAGGCTGATGGGTGGGGCAATGAACCAAAATATACAGACCGAAGGGTTATGAAACCTTTCTTTAACGTTGAGAACATTCATTTGTAGCTTTGTACATTGTTTTAAATTAAGCTTAAATTTATAGTTCTGTGTTTTAACTGGCAGCAGACGGGGTGGGAGGGGGGAACCTAATGTAAACCAAGCGCTATCTTGTCTGAATTTTTTTTCCTCTGTCTCCCCAAAATTTGCTAGCACTTTCATGTTTTGATTGAAGGGAAACCTCCAACCCCTACCTACTCTATGGAAACATCCAAATTGAGTATTTATTTATTTCTCTCAGATAATAGTATAAACATCCTTGTATAAATAATGGCTATTATTTAATACTGAAAAGCTATAATTTTATTTGTCCCCATTCTAAACCAAGAGGAAATTTTTTAACTTTATTGCTTTTGTTTTGAGACCGCCTGTGAGTCTGGCTGTTTTCAATTTTCTTGATTTAAGTATTGTCCTTCATTTCAATGACATAAACATATACAGCCCTAAGAACAAGTTTTCCCCTCCCCCGTTCATATTAAAGACATGTCAACCTAAGTAAGAAACAAAAGAGTACTGTTTAAAGTGCATTATCATATACAAATGGAAAAATATACTGTATATATTTAACATGCAGTGATATGGCATCTAGACTTTTAGAACAAACTCCAAACCAAATCTAGTAAATCCTAAGTAAAACCATCCTTAGTGCTTATACATTTAAGTATCAGGTCTCTACACACTGGGCCCCTCATTCGGTCTGTCAGCTCCTGAAATTTTTCAATCAAATCCTCCTGAGCAATTCATATTTTAAGTAGACTTTATACTTTATAGCAGTTTTAGATTCATAGCAAAGTTGAGAAGAAAGTACAGAGTAGCCACATACCTCCTTCAGCTACATAGGCAAAACCTCTCCACACTATTGTTAGCTCGCCACAACGGAACATTTGTTAAAACCTGTGAACCTTCATTGACGTATCATTATCACTTAAAGTCAATAGTTTGCACTAAAGTTCACTCTTGCTGAATTTTTTGGGGGGTTTTGACAAATGTATAAACAGTGCATCCACCACTGTTTGATACATAATCATTTAACTACCCTAAAATTCTTCTATACTCTGCCTATTCACTCTTCCCTTCAACCCCTGGTGACCTCTGATCTTTTTACTGTATCCATAGTTTTCTCTTTTCAAGAATGACATATAGTGGGAGTAGTAACACACATCTAAGTTCCCTGAATGTCTTTTCATGACCCCATAACATTTCTTTACAGTGCTGAATAATAATACTCCAATGTGTGGATGTTCTCCAGCTGAATAATATTACTCCATTGTCTAGATATTCTACAGTCCATTCAACTACTAAAGTACTTCTTAGATGCTTCCAACTTTTGGCCCTTATGAATAAAAACAACATAGAAAGTTTACTTTTTAAGATCCTCCAAAATATGTCAGACCTTATCATGGATATTGCTGCATATGAGTAGTAAGGAAGTAAGTTGGTGTAAGTTTTAGTCACTCAGCCATGTCTGACTCTTTGTGATCCCATGGACTGTAGCCTGCCAGGCTCCTGTGAACATGGAATTCTCCAGGCAAGAATACTGGAGTAGGTTGACATTTCCTTCTCCAGGGGATCTTCCCAACCAAGGGATTGAATCTGGGTCTTCCTTCATTGCAGGCAGACTCTTTACTGCCTGAGCCACCAAGGAAGCCCCATCTGAGTAGCACACCCAAAGACTTCTTATATGTTTCAGCTTATTTTCTGTCGCCTTGCAATAGACTACTTCGATTGTCTATAAAATATCGGCCGATGAAACTTTCACTTTTCTTGTTTTTATGTACTCCATTATTTTAAAAAGCGCTAAATAACTTGTTTTAGAATTCTTGTTTTCTGCAGATTCTATCAACTATAACTTTCTGTCTTCAAACATATTTATCATTCATTAGTTTTCAGTCGCTAAGTTGTGTCCAATTCTTTGCAACCCCTTGGACTGCAGCACACCAGCCTCCTTTCTCCACCACTATCTCCTGAAGTTTGCTCAAATTCATGTCCATTGAATCAGTGATGCTATCTAAAGATCTCATCCTATGCTGCCCTTTTATCCTTTTGCCTTCAATCTTTCCCAATATCAGGAAGTTTTCCAGTGAGTAAGGCTCTTCACATCAAGTGGCCAAAGCATTGGAGCTTCAGCTTCTGCATCAGTCCTCCCAATGAATATCCAGGATTGATTTCCTTTAGAATTGACTGCTTTGATCTCCTTGGAGTTCAAGGGACTCTCAAGAGTCTTCTCCAGCACCACAATTCAAAAACATCAGTTCTTTGGCACCTACCCTTTTTTATGGTCCAGCTCTCACATGTGTACATGACTACTGGAAAAACCACAGCTTATCTATACAGACCTTTGTCAGCAAAGTGGTGTGGTGTCTCTGTATTTGTTAATGCTCTATCTAGCTTTGTCATAGCTTTCCTTCCAAGAAGCAAGCATCTTTTAATTTCATGACTGCAGTCACCATCAGCAGTGATTTTGGAGCCCAAGAAAATAAAATCTGTCACTGCTTCTGCCTTTTCCTCTTTGATTTGGCATGAAGTGATGGGACAGAATGCCATAATCTTAGATTTTTAATGCTGAGTTTCAAGCCAGCTTTTTCACTCTTCCCTTTCACGTGCATTAAGAGGTTCTTTAGTTCCTCTTCAATTTCTGCCATTAGAGTGGTAACACCTGTATATCTGAGGTTGTTCATATTTCTTTCAGCAATCTTGATTCCAACTTGTGATTCACCCAGCCAGGCATTTCACGTGATGTACTATGCATATAAGTTAAATAAGCAGAGTGACGACATACAGCCTTGTACTATTCCTTTCCCAATTTGGCCCTGGTCAGTTGTTCCATGTCTGATTCTAACTGTTGCTTCTTGACCCACATATAGGTTTCTGAGGAGGCAAGTAAGATGGTTTGGTACTCCCATCTTTTGAAGAATTTTCTACAATTCATTGTGATCCACACAGTCAAAGGTTTGAGCATAGTCAATGAGGCAGAAGAAGATATTTTTTCTGTAATTCTCTTGATTTCTCCATGATCCAACAAATGCTGGCAATTTGATTTCTGGTTCCCCTGCCATTTATAAACCCAGCTTGTACATCTGGAAGTTCTCAGTTCACACACTGCTGGAGCCTAGCTTGAAAGATTTTGAGCATTACCCTGTTAGCATATGAAATGAGCACAGCTGTACAGTAGTTTGTACATTCTTAGGCATTGCACTTCTTTGGGATATGAATGAAAACTGACCTTTTCCAGTCCTGTGGCCACTGCTGAGTTTTCCAAATTTGGTAACATTTTGATGGACAGGAAGGCCTGGTGTGCTGCAGTTTATGGGTTTCGCAAAGAATTGGACACGACTGAGCGGCTGAACTGAACTGAACTGAGTGTAACATTTTAACAACATCATCGTCTACAATTTTAAATAGCTCAGCTGGAAATCTGTCCCTTCCACTAGCTTTGTTTGTAGTAATACTTCCTAAGGTCCACATGAATTCACACTCCAGAATGTCCGGTTTTAGGTGACATTGATCCAGCTCTACCAAACCATCGTGGTTATCTGGGTCAATAAGACCTTTTTTGTATATTTCTTCTATGTATCCTTGCCACCTGTTCTTAACCTATTCTGCTTCTGTTAGGTCCTTACCATTTCTGTCCTTTATTGTGCCCATCCTTGCATGAAATGTTCCCTTGATATCTCTAATTTTCTTGAAGAGGTCTCTAGTCTTTCCCATTCTATTGTTTTCCTCTATTTCTTTGCACTGTTCATTAAAGAAGACCTTCTTGTCTATCCTTGCTGTTCTCTGGAACTCTACATTCCATTGGGTTATCTTTCCCCTTCTCTCTTGCTTTTTGCTTGTCTTTTTTCCTTAGCTGTTTGTAAAGCCTCCTCCTCAGGCAACCACTTTACCTT
Source organism: Oreotragus oreotragus (assembly GCA_006410675.1). Classification (NCBI taxonomy): domain Eukaryota; kingdom Metazoa; phylum Chordata; class Mammalia; order Artiodactyla; family Bovidae; genus Oreotragus; species Oreotragus oreotragus. The sequence goes on from SJYX01002010.1 coordinate 171,811, forward strand.
CTTGCACTTATTGCTCTGGGGGATGGTTTTGGTCACTGCCTCCTCTACATACAGACCTCCGTCCATAGTTCTTCAGCCACTCTGTCTACCAGATCTAATCCCTTGAATCTATTTGTCACCTCCACTATATGATCATAAAGGATTTTATTTAGGTCACACCTGAATGGCCTAGTGGTTTTCCCTGCTTCAATTTAAGCCTAAGTTTTGCAATATTGAAGATGGAAATGGCAACCCTCTCCTGTATTCTTGCCTGGAAAACTCCATGGACATAGGAGCCTAGTGGGCTACAGTCCAAGAAGTCCCAAAGAGTCAGACATGCCTGAGTGATGAACACTTTCACTTTGCAATAAGGAGCCCATGTTCTGAGGCATAGTCAGTTCCCAGTCTTATTTTTGCTGACTGTATAGAGCTTCTCCATCTTTGGAGGCAAAAGTGAAAGTGTTCCTCGCTCAGCTGTGTCTCTTGGGACTCCTTGGACTGTATATATAATATGTAATTTATATGCCATCTTAGTGTTTCCAAATAAATACAATGGGTATTTTACAAATCACATGTATAAAATTTCTTCCTTTTGCATTTTAAAACTTTCCAAAGATTATGGTAGACAGAATAATGGACTTATCAAGATTTTCATGCACCACTCCCTTGAACCTGTGAATGTGTTACAAAAAGAACTTTGAAGATGTGGCTGTTGTTGTTCAGTTGCTCCCTCCTATGAATTTCAACATGATTTGATAATGGGAGATTTTCCAGGATTATACAGTGGGTTCAATACAATCACATGAGCTGTTAAAGTGGAGAAGCTTTCCTTGGCTAAAGTCAAAAGATATAGTGGAGTGATAAGGCAGAAGAGTCAGAGGAATTCCAAGCAGGATAGTGACTTGAATGGCTTAGCTGAATTTGATGGGGACCATAAAGCAGGGAATGAGAGTAGCCTCTAGAAGGTGAGAACAACCCCTGGCTGACAGCCAGCAAGGAAACAGACCTCAGTCCTACAGGCACATGGAAATGAATTTCACCAACCACTTGAATAAGCCTAGAAATGACTTGTTCACCAAGGTTTCCAGAAAAGAACATAGACCTGCCAACACTTTGATACTGGCTTTGTGAGACTTTAAGCAGACAAACCAGTCTAGCCCACAAGATTTTTGAACCACAGAACTGTGAAATAAATTTAAGTCATTCCATTTAGGGGAATTTGTTAAGGCAGTGATAGAAAACAAATATAGAGAGATTTTATATCAGTTATGTTATCTGCAAAAAAAAAAAAAAAAAAAAAATTCATTGGACAGCAGTTATCAGTGCTTTTAAATTCCAGCATTACCATATTCTAGTTGTGACATTGGGCAAGTTACTTAATGTCAATCTAACTTAGTTTCATAGTCTGTAAATTGACCACCATTTTTATCTATGCTCCTGACTTTGCTGTGAGAAGTAAACTGTCCATAAATAGATGTGCTGTTTATTTAACTAATATTTTAATATGAATGAGGAAATGAATCAGACATTAAGATTATTACTTGGTATCAATATATTTTGACTACTTGGTGTCTGTTTCCATCATTTTTATTTCTAAATTATTTTTTTAAAAGAAAAAATCACCTGTAATATGTCTTCTCAAGCTAAATATGTCACTTCCATCTTCAGGCTCCCCAGTAGACCCAAGTTCCCTTAGAGGAAGATGGGGCAATTGCTTAATAAGTTTCAAAATTGTATCATTTTACTCTTTGTTATCCTGGAAGAGCATTCTTCTAAACTCTGTTCTAAGGAGGAAGAGTTCCAACCTGAATTCTTTCAATAGCAAATGACTGCAATCCAATTTAAATTAGTTTGAGCAAAAGGAACATTTTGGCTCACATACCTGAGAAGTCTAAAGTGTATCTCAGTGAGGTTCAGCTAAATCCAAGGCGTCATCAAAACTATTAATCATGGTGAAGGCTCTGATTGGCTTTGCAGAGACCTTGTGTTCATATATGAAACCATACTATGATCGGGGAAGGCAATGGCACCCCACCCCAGTACTCTTGCCTGGAAAATCCAATGGATGGAGGAGCCTGGTGGGCTGCAGTCCATGGGGTCGCTAACAGTCGGACACGACTGAGCGATTTCACTTTCACTTTTCACTTTCATGCATTGGAGAAGGAAATGGCAACCCACTCCAGTGTTCTTGCCTGGAGAATCCCAGGGATGGGGGAGCCCGGTGGGCTGCCGTCTCTGGGATCGCACAGAGTCGGACGCGACTGAAGTGACTCAGCAGCAGCAGCAGCACTATGATCAGACAAATGAGACGCTCTTGTCCATATGTCCATTCTTGTGACTACATGCAGGAGAAGGAACCTAAAAGACTTTGAAGAAGGGCATGAGAAAGCCTACTGTACAAATGAAAAGTACAGCATCCCAGTTCATTGTGAAAGTGATTGCCACCATGACTTTTTTTTGGTAAATTCCAGGCGAAATGCATTTTAAAGATTTCCCTGGAACTTCCCTGGTAGTCCAGTGTTAAGAACCTGCCTTTCAATGCAGAGGACATGTGTTTAATCCCTCGTCAGGGAACTAAGATCCCACATACCCTGGAGCTAAGCTCATGTGTGCCACAACTACTAAGGCCACATGCCACAACTAGAGACAAGCCCACATACCACAAGGAAGCATCTGGCATACTGCAGCAAAGACCTGATGCAGCCAAATCAATCAATCAATATTTTTTCTTAAGAAGATTTCCTTCATGAATCCCTAGACTATGATAATACGCATGAAAATTATTTAACAGATAGCTGTCATATGCAGTGTTTCCCATACTTACTTGGTCAGGGAACTGTCTGATACAAACCATCTCTTGTGACTAAAATTCTAAAAAACCTGCTTTGGGAAGAGCTGACCTTAGATTTTGCCTCCCTCTGGTATTCTTTGATTCTCAGAGCTTATCAATGAGATTATTTTCATTCTTCCTTGATTTATAAAATGTCTGATCTTCATTACTATTATTATTATTATAGAACTCAAAGAGACTTTAGCGATAATCTTTCATCTGTGGCTTCCTTATTCTGCAGATGGAGAAACTGAGACTCATGTGTTTTCTCCCATCATCATGCAACTAATCAATTGCTATATGACTCATCTAGACTAGGTTATTTAACCCCTAAATCTCAGAGGGTCTTGTGGTAGCTGTGTGTTACGTCATTCTCTTTCTGAGATACAAGCTAATTGCATGGCCACTACACAGATTCTTAAATCATCATCGTTACAGAGGGAAAGAAAGCAATTAACTGATCTAGCCCAGGAATAACTTGTGTATTAGATCCAAGGTAGTCACACAGCCCACACAAACACAATGAGCTTCATTCTTTTATTATTATTATTTTTACTTTACAATATTGTATTGGTTTTGCCATACATCAACATGAATCTGCCACGGGTGTACACGTGTTCTCAATCCTGAACCCCCCTCCCACCTCCCTCCCCATACCATCTCTCTGGGTCATCCCAGTGCACCAGCCCCAAGCATTCTGCACCCTGCATCGAACCTAGACTGGCAATTCGTTTCTTATATGATATTATACATGTTTCAATGCCATTCTCCCAGATCATCACACCTTCTCCCTCTCCCAGAGTCCAAAAGACTGTTCTATACATCTGTGTCTCTTTTGCTGTCTCACATACAGGGTTAGAAGCTACCATGAGCCTAGAAAAATAAGGAGGCTGAAATGTTTGGTAGACAGTCTTGATTACCATAGGGGAAAATATGTTGGAAGGGAACTTTCTGACTTATGTCCCTCTACCACTTTTGATTTCCAAATGTGACTTGGTGGTGCACAATGATAAAAAATAGCTGTCATTTGCAGAATATACTAATGCTAAGGACTTATTAGGGCTTCCCATATGGTTCAATGGTAAAGAATCCACGTACTAATGCAGAAGATGCAGGGTCAATCCCTGGGTCGGGAAGATCCCCTGGAAAGAAATGGCAATCCACTCTAGTAGTCTTGCCTGGGAAATTCCATGGACAGAGGGCCCTGTTGGGCTACAATCCCTGAGGTCACAAAGAGTCAGACACAAAGACCAAACAACAACAGTAACAAGGAAGTAGGGTTAGGGTTAGAGCTAGGTAGGAAATTTCCACGTATTGGCTTCTGTGGAGCTAACTAATTTTAGCCACAATTTTACAGTGAGGAATGTGACACACAAGTTGTTTTAATAAGACTTGTCCCCTGACTGTAACATGAAAGGTGCCTTGTGTGTTTAAGGCTCTGGGTGTAATTCTTGCACCAGGTCACAGAGTTGGTAGGCAGTGGAGGTGAGTTTTTAATCCATGCAGTCTGGCTCCAGTGTCCACGCCGCTCTTCAAGCCCTCTACTGCTTTCCGACTGGTAGAAGGAAAATAACTCCTTTCTACAATTCAAAACACTAAGTTCTTAGTTCAGCTCTGAGCAGCTAAAACTCATTCATTTCTTTTTTGAATCTTCAAAACACATTATAAAGGAGGTTTAGTAATTTAAAAAATAAAACTAATACTTCACCAAGCAGAAGATTTATACTACCTGAGAAATGTCTACAGACCTTATTCTATGTACAAATGCACTCAATGATGCACATGTCCTTCTCCTCTAATATTTTGTTTGAAAATATTCAGTGACAACCAGAAATATAAGGGTCAGTGAACAAGCAGATCTTCAATTCTACAACTATTATTGTCCCAAGTGCCTTTGTGCATTGTATAGTATTGTAATGCTCTAAGTAAAGGTTCAAATTCATCCTTGTTAAGAACAATTCAAAAGCTTTGGCACATTGATTTATTCATCCATTCAAGAAATTCTTGACACTTTCCTATTAAGTGACAGTCAAAATTCTCAGTGTGGATTATTTAGATAAAAGACACAATTTGTGTCATCAATGATTTCATATTTTAATGAGGCAAACTGACAAAGCGAGAAGTGCAATATAATGTAATAAGAGTTTATGGAGCACACTACTATTGCTTACGTAGTATCCATTTGACACTGTTTCAGTTCTAAAAGCTCTGTACTTCTTTACCATGCAACCCAGGTGCTTTATTTAGGCTGAGGTTAGCCTCACCACTTCATTCTCTTGCTCTAGAGGTTGATTTCGGAATTAACATATGATGGAATCTGTGCAAAAGGGACAAAACAAAAATTTTCAGTGGCTTCCAAGAAATAACTTTCTTTTCAAGACAGCTGATAGAAGAAATGTCTACTTTTCCTCAGATTTAGGAAGAAAATGAATTTAAGTGGCAAATGGAATTAAGGTAAGGAAATAAAGCCTTTTTTTTTTTTTTTTAGGTATAGGAAAGAAAGGAAAACAACTACAGATAGCTCAAACAAAAGGGATTTACTGCAGGGAATTAATTACACAGATGTTGGAAAGTCTGAGTGAAAGAAAATGAAGTAAACCAAAGATTAGCAACTTTGTTATGTTAGTCATTCAGTTTTGTCCAACTCTTTGCCACCCCATGGATTATAGCCCACTTGGCTCCTCTGTCCATGGAATTCTCTGGCCAGAATACTGGAGTGGGTTGTTATTTCCTTCTGTAGGAGATCCTCCCAGCCCAGGTATCGAATCCAGGTCTCCCACACTGCAGGCAGATTCTTCACCATCTGAGCCACCAGGGAGCCCTTAGCAAATTTTGGAAGAATTTACTACTGCGAGGTTAGGGACCACAAAGGAGGAGGTTGTCACTTATCTATGAGTTTTTATTCAAAGTCACAAGTCCACTTGGATATTCTGTTTCCTAAAGATTAAATTGTAAATTTAGATACTATCATTACTCCATATATTAAAAAAAGAGACAAATTAGTTTAACACTTTATACAGATATATGGTATGCTGCTGAACTCACACATGAATAACTTTCTTTATCTACTATCTATTCCATGTTTCCTTTGCCTGCAACAAGGATCTCAGCTAATAGGGTCCTTTACCTGATGAAGGTGAGTCACATTTCATTTATGAGGATGTGAGTTTTGGACAGAGCTGTCTCTACAGCTTGTACTGACTTCTATTAACTTTTCTACTGAACATTAAAGTACTAAGATCTACCCCAAGAAACCTCTTTTGTTTCAGATATAATATACCTGTCTCCTCTATAGAGGAACAACCTACCTCCTTCTTGGTAATGACTATAAATTACAGTATCCCGGTATTTGTTGTTTCAGGGGAATAAGAAGCCCAAAATAATGAGGTGGCAGACTTAACTTTCATTTCATTGAAAGAATTATGTCTCCTGATTAAGACAATTTTCATTATGCAAATAAGACCTTTCGACCGACCAACAGAATTTAAAAAATTAGTGAAGTCCGCTTCTTTTCTTAATAAATGGATTAAGGGTAAAACGATTTTATATGTAGTGTCTTGCAGAAGTTGATACTATGTGATATAAGAAAATAATCCAAATATTAAATTATTGTCTCTTAGCTGGCACTTCATCTAATAATCCAGGGAGACATTCTATGTTTTTGTTAAGGGAGCTACTTATAAGCCAAGAAGTATATGGTAAGATCAGTGAATTGTATGATGCCATAGCTATCTTCCTTTTGTTTTGTAAGTGAGTTCCTAAATCAGAATCAATATTGTGTGGAGTATATTGATGATGAACAAGTCACTCTAGAAGTCTTCTGATATTGGTGCTGAAAGGCATTGGAGAGCAGATCCAACATCCAGAATAAGTTTCAGTTCCACTGAGGACAAAGTCATTTACCATTTCTATCTGGAAGAAGTCCAAAGCAATCAAATTGATACCTTGTAGTTGGCTGGTCTCCCCAGGAAATGGTGCCATATCAAGGTCTAAATCTGACCCTGTGGCTCTTGCACACTCAGCAAGGATATATTAAAATATCTTTGTAAAGGAGGACCATACAGTTGAGCCCTTGAAGAACCTCTGTGCTGCCTTGCAAACAAGCCCACTGATTAAGCATTGATGTCTGAGTGACATCCACAGACCAGGCCGTTATGCACACTTTTCTCTAGGAGTTAAGCACTGTTACTTAGCTTCTGCCATTCAGGGATCCCATGTTTCCACTGAAGTCCAAGAATCTGTTTCAAAGTTGGCCTCTTGCAGTACCATCCCCAGAGAAAAAAAGACAGCCGCCACCATAAAACTCATTTTCTTTAATTTTATTTTGGATAAGTCAAAAATGTGTAAAAAGAGGAAAAGTATAATAAATCCACTACTATCTATCACTCAGTTCAGTAATTTAAGTTCATAGTCATCAGTTTTGTTCCACCTTACTGATAACCACCATCTGTATCAGAGAGTTTTTGTGGAGTCTTTACTTCTCTCACTGATACATTTCTCAACATCTTGAATAGAGTATTCTCTAAACTCATACAGAAATATACAAGGAGATGGCCAACTTGCAAATAATAGATACACTCTGCTATTTCTACTTCCTTAAACCTTATAATATTTCTTCATTATGTCAGGGACATTGTAGACTCTGAATATCATTGACGATAGGTCACATTAGAGTCTGATGTATTCAGAGCTGAACTACTTAAGATAGCATATTGGATAGAGCATCTCTGTAAAGCACTATTTGTTCCAAAATACTTAGAATCACTTCCCACACATATACCCCAACTTTAAGTTATTATGAGTAAATAATAATGCTACTATTACAATTCTTTTTTCTATATGTCATATCTCCCTAGATAAGATTTGCTTTTGCCTCTTGCCTGCCTGCTAAGTCACTTCAGTCATGTCTGACTCATTGTGACCCTATGGACTGTAGCCTTTCAGGCTCCTCTGTCCATGGGATTCTCCAGGCAAAAATACTGAAGTGGGTTGCCACACCTTTCTCCAGGGGATCTTCCCAACTCAGGGATCAAACTCAAAGTTGCATCTCTTACATCACCTGCATTGGCAGGCATGTTCTTTTCACTAGTACCACCTGGAAAGACCTGCTTTTGTTTCTTATGTATGTCAGAAGCTGACTCAAGTTATAGATTTGAAGGCAATGAGGCTTGGTGCAGATCAGTATCAATAGGCATCCATTTGCAAAGCAACTTCCTTATAGCAGTTTATTACAGGATCTAAAAAACTAATAGCTTTTGATATGGGAGATTATTTCTACTATCAATGGAAGCTCAATGAAAGTTCAGGTAAATTTGCAGATTCAAGGTCCTCAGATTCATCCATATCTAACCAGATGTTCCTAGGTCAAGTCCCAGATGTCCTTCCTTTCCCAATAAATGCTCTAAATTTCATATAAGATTCTTTGTGAGGCAATGAATTCAACTTACATTATAGTTCTAGAATTTTCACTTTTAAATATGGGAAAAGATTCAGGATCTCCTTTATAGCTACAAAAAATGAGACATTATTTTAAGAGCACAATAAAACCTCTGTGAGTCTCTGACTTGCCTTGAACTAAGAGATTAAAGTCCTGGGCTTGTCAGTTTCTCTCTATGAGCAATCAAGTGCAGTCTCAAAAGCCTTGCCCCACAGCCTTTGTCATCATGACCACTATAGTGATCAAATGCATTAACCACTTGGTTTTCCAGAGCTTTGCCTTCAGTAGGCCCATCATCTAAAGCAACAACAGATAAGAGTTTGGTTAATGAGATGCCTCTGAGTGTTATTGGTGGTGGTGGTTGTTGTTTAGTCACTAAGTCATGTTGAACTCTTTTGTGACACTATGGAGTGCAGCCCACCAGGTTTGCCTGTCTATGGGATTTTTGAGGCAAGAATACTGAAGTAGTTGCCATTTGCTTCTCTAAGGGATCGTCTTGACTCAGGAAGTGAATCTGCATCTCCTGCTTGACAGGTGGACTTTACCAGTACTTGGCAGGTGGACTTTCTGCCTGAGTCACCTGGGAAGCCCATGTTATGGACTGTGTATTTGTGTTAAGTCACTTCAGTTCAGTTCACTCAGTCGTATCCGACTCTTTGCAACCCCATGAATCGCAGCACGCCAGGCCTCCCTGTCCATCACCAACTCCCAGAGTTCACTCAGATTCATGTCCATCGAGTCCGTGATGCCATCCAGCCATCTCATCCTCTGTCTTCCCCTTCTTGTCCTGCCCTCAACCCCTCCCAGCATCAAAGTCTTTTCCAATGAGTCAACTCTTCGCATGAGGTGGCCAAAGTACTGGAGTTTCAGCTTTAGCATCAGTCCTTCCAAAGAACACCCAGGGCTGATCTCCTTCAGAATGGACTGGTTGGATCTTCTTGCAGTCCAAGGGACCCTCAAGGGTCTTTTCCAACACCACAGTTCAAAAGCATCAATTCCTTGGTGCTCAGCCTTCTTCACAGTCCAACTCTCTCATCCATACATGACTAGTGGAAAAACCATAGCCTTGAATAGACGGACCTTAGTCTGCAAAGTAATGTCTCTGCTTTTAAATATACTATCTAGGTTAGTCATAACTTTTCTTCCAAGGGGTAAGCATCTTTTAATTTCATGGCTGCAGTCACCATCTGCAGTGATTTGGGAGCCCCCCAAAATAAAGTCTGACACTGTTTCCACTGTTTCCCCACCTATTTCCCATGAAGTGATGGGACCAGATGCTATGATCTTCGTTTTCTGAATGTTGAGCTTTAAGCCACTTCAGTCATGTCCAAATATTTGCAATTTTATGGATGATAGGCCACTGGAAAAGGTCAGTTTTCATTCCAATCTCAAAGAAAGGCAATGCCAAAGAATGCTCAAACTACCACATAATTGCACTCATCTCACATGCTAGTAAAGTAATGCTCAAAATTCTCCAAGCCAGGCTTCAACAATATGTGAACTGTGAACTTCCTGATGTTCAAGCTAGTTTTAGAAAAGGCAGAGGAACCAGAGATCAAATTGCCAACATCTGCTGGATCATGGAAAAAGCAAGAGAGTTCCAGAAAAAACATCTATTTCTGTTTTATTGACTATGCCAAAGCCTTTTACTGTGTGGATCACAAGTAACTGTGGAAAATTCTGAAAGAGTTGGGAATACCAGACCACCTGGCCTGCCTCTTGAGAAATCTGTATGCAGGTCAGGAAGCAACAGTGAGAACTGGACATGGAACAACAGACTGGTTCCCAGTAGGAAAAGGAGTACATCAAGGCTGTATATTGTCACCCTGCTTATTTAACTTATATTCAGAGTACATCATGAGAAATGCTGGACTAGAAGAAACACAAGCTGGAATCAAGATTGCCGGGAGAAATATCAACAACCTCAGATACGCAGATGACACAACCCTTATGGCAGAAAGTGAAGAGGAACTAAAAAGCCTCTTGATGAAAGCAAAAGAGGAGAGTGAAATAGTTGACTTAAAACTCAATATTCAGAAAACAAAAATCATGGCATCCGTTCCCATCACTTCATGGGAAATAGATGGGGAAACAGTGTCAGACTTTATTTTTTGGGGTTCCAAAATCACTGCAGACATGAAACGCTTACTCCTTGGAAGAAAAGTTATGACCAACCTAGATAGCATATTCAAAAGCTGCCGACTAAGTCCATCTAGTCAAGGCTGTACTTTTTCCAGTAGTCATGTATGCATGTGAGAGTTGGACTGTGAAGAAGGCTGAGCACCGAAGAATTGATGGTTTTAAACTGTGGTGTTGGAGAAGACTCTTGAGAGTCCCTTGGACTGCAAGGAGATCCAACCAGTTCATTCTGATGGAGATCAGCCCTGGGATTTCTTTGAAAGGAATGATGCTGAAGCTGACACTCCAGTACTTTGGCCACCTCATGTGAAGAGTTGACTCATTGGAAAAGACTTTGATGCTGGGAGGGATTGGGGGCAGGACAAGAAGGGGAAGACAGAGGATGAGATGGCTGGATGGCATCACGGACTCGATGGACATGAATCTGAGTGAACTCTGGGAGTTGGTGATGGACAGGGAGGCCTGGCGTGCTGCGATTCATGGGGTCACAAAGAGTCAGACACGACTGAGCGACTGAACTGAACTGAACTAAACTGATAGCCCACTAGGCTCCTCTGTCCATGGAATTCTTCAGGCAAGAATGCTGGAGTAAGTTGCCATGCCCTCCTCCAGGACATCTTCCTGGCCCAGGGATTGAACCTGCGTCTTTTACACCTCCTGCCCAAATTTCCACTGATGATAAGGTCAACAGTATATTCCAGATAATTCAAGTACGCAACCAAGAATCTCATTTGAAAGTCTCTCTTTTTTGGTACTTGAAAACAAACAAACAAACAAAACAAACAAACAAAAAAAACAGCACTCTAATAAATTCAAACAACAGAATTTAATTCAGGGATCTAATTCAAGCATATCATTACATATTTATTAGAAATTCTGAAGACATTTTTAAAAAGGATAGTACACTAGGGGTTGCTGCTGCTGCTGCTAAGTCGCTTCAGTTGTGTCCAACTCTGTGTGACCCCATAGACGGCAGCCCACCAGGCTCCCCCATCCTTGGGATTCTCCAGGCAAGAACACTGGAGTGGGTTGCCATTTCCTTCTCCAATGCAGTAGCAGCTAAAAGCAGCTACTTCATCTAGTTCTTGGAGAACAAAAATAAGATGGTGTAATCAGATTCCCAAAAGACACTCACTGGTAGGGTGATATCTAGATAGCACAAGGATGGAAAAGGGGCCGTGGAAGCTGAGACCACTTTCCTGGATGGAAGAATGTGGTTTCTCAAATACACTTCAAGAAGAAAAGTGAGAGAAAATTACAATAGCTTCTCTGTGAAAGTGAAGTCGCTCAGTCGTGTGATGTCCCAATAGTGCCTTCCATTAGAAAAATCTAACTAAAGGTTAGCTAGGAAGGAAGGCTAAGGAATGTACATTGTAGACCCCATCCCCAGCATTTCAGAGAAAATAAGTGGGCTGAAGTTCTGCAGGTCAATAGACATTGCAGCCATTATGACATAGAATAGTGTTGCAGTTATTTTTGTGCCTAAGTTATCCTCTTTGGGGTAAGAAAGATTGGTTTGTCCTTCTAGGTGAATATAAAAATCAAAACCAAGATTGTTAAGAGGAAAAGCTGTTTATATTCCATAGAAACTGTGCCAAATTATAGAATAATACTGATGCTCTAGAAATGGAGCAGATGAAAAGCACATAACAAATAAATACATAGTATAATTTCAGCATCAATAAAAGCCATGAAGAAAAGTAAAATGTGGTCAATAGAGAACAGGAAATGGTGTAGGTTTTGAACAGGAGTATGAGGGGAGTTCTGTCTGAGAAGGTGACAGAGGAGCACAGATCTGAAAAAGTATGTAAGTATGATGGTTAACTTTATGTGCCAGTATGAAGGCTGCTGTAGGATGAGATTAACGTTTAAACTGATGAACTCTGAGTAAAAAAGTTTGCCTTTCATAATGTGTGTGTGTGGGGGGGGCATATCCAATCAAATGAAGGGCTGAAAAGAATAAAAGAGACCAGCTTCTCAGAGAAAGAAGAAATTCTCCAGCAGACTGTCGACTGCTGGCCTACAGTACAGATTTTGGACTTGCCAGCATTCATAATTGTGTGAGCAAATGCTTTATAATATCTTCTATTGGTTCTGTTTCTTTGGAGAACCCTGACTAGTACAGTGAATGAAGCTTGCAAGGGTGTATGTAGGATCATTTGGGGCATAAAAAGTAGGAAGTGTCGATAAACATTTTTTTAAAAGAAGCAGCAAATGTTAAAGCCCTAGTGTAAGAACAAGTGTATCACACTGAAAGAACGCTGAAACGGAATAGTATGGTGGAGGGGAGTAAGTTAGAAAAGAGCAAAGGAGATAGGCCCGAAGAGGCTGAGAGCATCTGTGGCTATGGAGAGGACTATGGATTTTTTTTCTTATTTTGAAGGGAAGCCACTAAGTGTTTTGGTTAGGGGAGTGACATAACCTGATTTTGATTTTCAACAGATCACCGTGTGACTACTAAATGGAGAACTGACTTAAGGGACCCATTTGTAAATACAGATACAAGGTAGCAGAACATTGTATCAGTCTAGGCAAGATGTGGTGGCTTTATGAAGTCCATCTTACCTCTGTTGATACGATTCTTTGTTGTTTAATATAGCTTGACTTGAGTTTTCTAAGTTGCAGCTAAACCGATCTTGGCTGATGTAAAATTTGGTACCAAGTGTACGGTGCTGAACCAAGGCAGAAGGAGGTCAGTGAAAAAAACCCTTTCCCTCTTGAACTAGAAAGCTGATATATTTGTTATAAAATTACAGAAAGGTTAGCTAAATGATACTTCTCTCACCTTAGGGGAAAAACCATGTTTATATAGGGTGATTGAGAAGGAAAACTCAGGATGTCACACTATGTTGTGTTGGTCTTCTAGTCTCCAGTGAGATCTACAAGATAGATGCTGGTTAACTTCTGGAAATCAACTCTCTGAAAATAGAGAAGAAATGGAAGAAAATGCCTTTCTTTTGTATCCAAATAGACTGAAAGCCAAACTATTTCAAATCCACTTAATAGGGAGTTTGATAAGGCTGGGAATGTCTCTACCCCCAAAATAAGGTTTTTGCTAACAGAACAGATGGTGGGAGACCTAGAAGGTGACAAGATAAGGACAAGATGAGTCTAACTCCTCAGACCTCTTGCAAGCAAATTCTGCTAAGTACTTTCAATTGATGGAGTAGTTAATAATGTCATTGTGAGCGTGCAGGGCGGGATTTAATCTGGGATAATTATGAAAGTTTTGATGCCCTTTCACCTAAGGTTTATTTTTTAAGTTCCTCTGAGACAGAGGCCAAGATGAAAGTGCTATTCAATCTCCAAGGTAATGAGCATTACTCAAAAGCTTGTTGCTAGGATAATGAAATGATCAGAATCAAACGTTGACCAGGTAAACTACTGTGTGTGGTTACCATTCCTGAAACTTTTGAAAACAAAAAAATAAAAAACAAGTAACTTTTGAAGTGAGCTGTACTGCCAAAGAAATTCTAAATCATGATTTTAAAAAGTCTTTGATTTCTCAAACCCAGCAAAAAATTCAGAACCTCAAACCTCAGTCACATCCAACTCTTTGTGACCCTGTGAGCTATACAGTCCATTGAATTCTCCAGGCCAAAAGACTGGAGTGGGTAGCCTTTTACTTCTCCAGGGGATCTTCCCAACCCAGGGATCAGATCCAGGTCTCCCACATTGGAGGCAGTTTCTTTACCAGCTGAGCCACAAGGGATGCCAAGGAATACTGGAGTGGGTAACTTATCCCTTCTCCAGGGACCTTCCCAACAAACAGATTCACAGGCACTGAGAACAGACTTGTAGATGCCAAGGGAGGGGTGGTAAGGGAGGACTATATTGGGAGTTTGGGATCAACATATGCAAACTCTTATATATAGAATGGATTAAACAACAAGGTCCTATGATATAGCACAGGGAACTATATTCAATATCTCATAATAAACCATAATGGAAAAAAATGGGAAAGAATATATATATATGTATGTATATACATATGTATATGAAAGAATATGTATACATATGTATACATATATGTGTATGTATGTGTATGCATATGGATGTACACACATATATGTATGTGTGTATATATATATATGTATGTATATATTCTTTCCTATTTTTTACATTATGGTTTATTATGGGATATTGAATATAGTTCCCTGCGCTATACTGTAGGATCTTGTTGTTTAATAGTTTGCATCCTAATTAGTTTGCATTCTATATATAATAGTTGATCCCAAACTCCCAATATAGCCCTCCCTTACCACCTCTCCCTTGGCATCTACAAGTCTGTTCTCAGTGCCTGTGAATCTGTTTGTTCATTTGTATCATATTTCGGATTTCACAAGTAAGTGATATCACATAATGTTTGTCTTTCTGACTTTACTTGGTATGATAATTTCTAGGTCTATTTGTGTTGTTGCAAATGGCACGGTTTTATTCTTTTTCATGGATGAGTAGTATTCTTTTTTAAAATTTTTATCCATTCATTGTCCATGTTTTTTAAAATAATGGATCCAGTTCCCTTAGTACCACAGTATGTTGGGGGTGAATACTATCTGCAAACTATGAAGAGCTACGTCAGGAGCTGAGGGAAGAAAAGGACAAGGCTTCAAGTTGTCTTCTGGAGCATGCACGCTCTTGCAAGTGTGTGTGTGTGTGTGTGTATACACACAGGAGGAAGGGTATGTATGAATGTTTAGTGATTAAAACACTGGATTGTGTTTAATATTGCTGGGTGCTTACTATTTGTCAGTCTCGCCTTCTCACAGCATTGACTATTTTCATTTAAAAATGAATGTCCATCCCTACCCATATAATACATGTGACCTCCATCCCAAACTCCAGGTTACTATTTGCTGTTTATGGGGTCGCAAAGAGTTTAACACAATTTAAGAACTGAAAACGACAAAATTCCACATAGTCATCACCAAAAGAGTAATTTATACTACTCTCTTTCCACAGAGACTGATTTACTTACTTGGATGTAAGTAAACTGTAAATTTAGATACTATCATTACTCCATATATTAAAAAAAAGAAAGAAATCAGTTAACACTTTCAAGTGCACAGATATATGGCATGCTCCAAAACTCACATATGAATAACTTTCTTTATCTACTACCTAGTCCATGTTTCCTTTGCCTGCAGCAAGGATCTCAGCTAATAGGGTCCTTTACCTGATGAAGGTGAGTCACGTTTCATTTCTGAGGATATGAGTTTTGGACAGAGCTGTCTCTTCAGATTGTATTACCTCATTCCTCTAGACACATTTTTCTTTTTTAAAGAAGTGGTCCTGTGTCTCAATTCAGGGTATGAGAATAAGTAAAGGTTTGCTGGATGTTTGGATGAATTTTTTTCTAACTTTTAATTAAACCAGGGACAGCCACAGTTATTTTTCCACTAAATACATTTACATCCTTAGGATAAACTCACAGAAAAAGGGAATATAGTTTAAGGGTTTAAAGAACAGAAGCAATAAAGAACTAGGACAACTGAAAGAACTTGCCCCACCCTGAAGTTTTGTTTTCACGTGTGTGTTCTCATTGCTTCAGTGGTGTTCGACTCTTTGTGGACTGAAGCCCACCAGGCTTTTCTGTCCATGGGATTCTCCAGGCAAGAATACTGGAGTGGGTTGCTATGCCCTCCTCCAGGGGATCTTCCCAACCCAGGGATTGAACTCATGTCTGCCTTCATCTCCTGCATTGCAAGTGGATTCTTTACCCACTGAGCCACCTGGGAAGCCCAAAGTTTTGTATAACTCAATACAAAACTTTATGAAGGTTTGGAATGGGTTTTCTGTTATTCTGAATTCTGATATTGATATACAAGGTTAAGAACTGGATTGCATGCAAATGCAAATTATTGCAGAGTTCAATTCCTAGAAGAGATGAAACTGAAAGGAAAGTGGTACTTTGCCAAAGATGAGAAAGAGAGACTATAGGCAGACTAAGGGCATTTGGAATACCATAATACCCTTATTTAGGGTAAGGTCTTCTAGTGAGACATAACCTAAGTCTACTTCAGTAAGAGAAGAATCAGTGTCCATGAGTGTGCCTAGGTTAGTTTCAGGACAGTGAGAGGAGTGAGCTTACCAGACATTGAGAACTTTAAATTCAAGCAAAGTTTGGTTGGCTTCACCTGATGTAACATCATTCTGTACAGATCAAAGAACTGGAGGGACAGAGAATTAAAAACCATTGGGTAACTGGATAATAAGTGTTATAGAAGATGGCATCAGCAAGATTAATGCTAAGAACACTGGGTTGGCATAGATGTGGCAACTGATAGAGCCAACGATAAGCCCTGAGCTGAAGACACAACATCAGAAGGCTAGGGGTAAGTGAATCAATAAAGCCAGAAATGTGTAAAATGATAAATAGCAGCAATAATAAGTGTTATAGAAGATGGCATCAGCAAGATTAATGCTAAGAACACTGGGTTGGCATAGATGTGGCAACTGATAGAGCCAACGATAAGCCCTGAGCTGAAGACACAACATCAGAAGGCTAGGGGTAAGTGAATCAATAAAGCCAGAAATGTGTAAAATGATAAATAGCAGCTAGCAACTGACACTCCGTCATGGTGTTGGGGAAACAGAGATGTTGAGGGCTGTACTGAAAGGGAGAACACATGTTCATTTGGAGAAACTGCTGCTCCTCGGCTCTGGCAGGCTCCTTCCATGCAGTACTGTGGCTGAAATTGCCAGAGCTTTCGATTTGTGATAACTCTGGAACTCCACAGTTTTATGACAAATCTGCCTATTATAAATTTTTACAGCTAATTCAAATTTAAACACTGTGTAGGCCCACACTAGGCAGGCCAAAACAAAACAGAGCCACCCCCCTAAATCCAGGATATCTGTAGGCTGGAGTGGAACTGAAGATGATTTTTAGAGAAAATTTTCAGGAACTAATATTGCTCATGGTAAAGAGCATTTCCTGAAGTTTAGCAATTCCTACAGCTGCACATATTTCTTCTGTTACTGCTAAATTCCAGAATATTTAAGTTTAATAATTTTCTTTTAAAATATCATACAGAATATGAATTATTTCACCCAAAGTCAGGAGAAAATACTTTACCAATAAATGAAAAATTAGTCAAAGAATACACCCTAGAAGTATCTTTCCTGTAATAGATTTTACACTTTCTAGATTTTTATCTTTCCAACTTTTAAGAAAGCAATGAAAAGCACCTATACACTGAAGATGCATTGTCTACCACATGGGCTGTATTTCTTAGAGCATGTGCAATGTTTTCATGGTGTTTACTACTTTATTAGAACAAAAAGAAAATCTTCGATATTAAGAAATACATAATTAGTTTGAATGTAAAAACAGTTCTAAAGCCTGTACATGTGGAGAGCAGGTGCTAACTTTGCTTGTTTTGGGTATCTTTTGCCTTTGGTTAACAGAAAGTAGGGTTTCCCTGGTAGCTCAGCTGGCAAAAAATCTGCCTGTGATGCAGAAGACCCCGGTTCAATTCTGAGTCAGGAAGATCCTCTGGAGAAGGTGTAGGCTACCCACCGCAGTATTCTTGGATTTCCCTGGTGGCTCAGATGGTAAAGAATTTGCCTGCAATGCAGGAGATCTGGTTAGATCCCTGGGTTGGGAAGATCCCCTGGAGGAGGGCAGGGCAATCCACTCCAGTATTCTTGCCTAGAGAATTCTCACGGACAGAGGAGACTGGTGGGCTATAGTCCATGGGCTCGCAAAGAGTTGAACACAACTGAGCAACTAAGCACAGCACACAGCACAATAGAAAGTACTTTTCAGAAGATTATTTGTTCAGATTGCTTTTTACCAACTTAAAGGATGCAGTTGAATAGTATTTAATATATTTAACATTTTGCAATTTTAGCACATTTTATCTCCCCCAAAACCCATCGGCATCATTCCTCATCCTACTCTCCCCTGACCCC
The DNA here is from genome assembly GCA_006410675.1 of Oreotragus oreotragus. Lineage (NCBI taxonomy): Eukaryota > Metazoa > Chordata > Mammalia > Artiodactyla > Bovidae > Oreotragus > Oreotragus oreotragus. The sequence goes on from SJYX01002010.1 coordinate 190,113, forward strand.
AGACCTAGGCACCCTCTAATCTATTTGTTTCTATCTCTATATGTTTGCCTAATCTGGACATTCTATGTAAATGTAATATTAAAATATGTGGTCTTTATAAATTTTCTTTTTTACACTTAGAATGTTTTCATATTCTATGTTAGCAAGTATCAGTTCTTCATTCTTTTTCATTACTAAATATATTTCTTTTTATGGATATATCATGTTTTGTCTATCCATTCATCAGCTGAAACTTGGGTTGTTTCACCTTTTGGTCATTATGAATAATGCTTTGGTGAGGTGAATATTTGTGTAGTGTTCTTTTGTGTAGCTGTGTTTAAATTCCTCTTGAGTGTACACCTAGGGTAGGATTACATGGTAATGTGATGGTCAAGGGTCACATGGTAATGATATGTTTAATAGCTTAAAGAGCCGCCAAACTGTTTATGACAGCACCATTTCACATTCCCATCAGCAGTGTATGAGGATTCTAATTTTCCCACATCTTTGTCAACAAATGTTATTACTTTCTTTTTTATTTTCATGTCAATATTCATTATGGTTTTGATATGTGTTCAATGAATAAATGATGGTAAGCATATTTTCATGTGTTCATTGGCAATTTGTAAACCTTTTTTAGAGAAACATCTTTAAATTCTTTGTCTATTTAAAAAATTCCATTATTTTTCTTTTTGTTATTGAGTTGTAATATAGTCTTGTTATAAATCCCTTATCAGATATAAGATTTATAAATATAGTCTCCCATTCCAGGGGTTGATTTTTCAGTTTCGTTCTAATGTAATTTATATTGTCGTTGAATCATTAAGTCATGTCTGACTCTGTGACCCCATGACAGGCTTCCCCGTCCTCCACTGTCTCCCAGAGTTTGCTCAGATTCATGTCCATTGAGGCACTGATTCTATTCTATTCTAACTATCTCATACTCTGTATCCCCTATTCCTTCTGCCCTCAATCTTTCTCAGCATCAGGTTCTTTTCCAATGAGTTGGCTCATTGCATCAGGTGGTAAAATTATTGGAGCTTCAGCATCAGCATCAGTCCATCCAATGAATATTTAGGGTTTGAGTTCTTTCAGGATTGACTGATTTAATCTCCTTGGAGTCCAAGTGACTCAGGAGTCTTCACCAGGACCACAGCTAGAAAACATCAAATCTGGTGTTTGGTGCTCAACCTTCTTTATGGTCCAACTGTCACATTTGTACATGACTACTGGAAAAACCATAGCTTTGACTATATGTAACTTTGTCAGCAAAGTGATACTTCTGCTTTTTAATACACTGTCTAGGTTTGTCATAGCTTTTCTTCCAAGGAGCAGTGTCTTTTAATTTCATGGCCACAGTCACCATCCTCAGCAACTTTAGAGCCCAAGAAGATAACATCTGTCACTGTTTCCACCTTTCCCCCTTCTATTTGCCATGAAGTGATGGGACTGGATGCCATAATCTTCTGTTCAGTTCAGTCACTCAGTTGTGTCCGACTCTTTGTGACCCCATGGACTGCAGCCTGCCAGGTTTCCCTGCCCATCACCAACTCCCAAAGCTTGCTCAAACTCACATCTGTCAAGTCGGTGATGCTATCCAACCATCTCATCCTCTGTCGTCCCCTTCTCTTCTTGTCTTCAATCTTTCCCAGCATCAGGATCCTTTCTAANGGACTGGATGCCATAATCTTCTGTTCAGTTCAGTCACTCAGTTGTGTCCGACTCTTTGTGACCCCATGGACTGCAGCCTGCCAGGTTTCCCTGCCCATCACCAACTCCCAAAGCTTGCTCAAACTCACATCTGTCAAGTTGGTGATGCTATCCAACCATCTCATCCTCTGTCATCCCCTCTCTTCTTGTCTTCAATCTTTCCCAGCATCAGGATCTTTTCTAAGGTGTCAGTTCTTTGCATCAAGTGGCCAAAGTATTGGAGCTTCAGCTTCAGCATCAGTCGTTTCAATGAACATTCAGGACTGATTTACTTTAGGATTGACTGATTTGATCTACTTGTAGTCCAAGGGACTCTCAAAAGTCTTCTCCAACACCACAGATCAAAAGCAACAATTCTTCAGTGCTCAGCTTTCTTTATGGTCCAACTCTCACATCCATATGTGACTACTGGAAAAACCATAGCTTTGAGTAGAATTTTGTCAGCAAAGCAATGTCTCTGCTTTCTAATATGCTGTCTAGGTTGGTCATAGCTTTTGTTATGCAAGTCTTAAAAGATGATGCTGTGGAAGTGTTGCAGTCAATATGCCAGCAAATTTGGAAAACTCAGCAGTGACCACAAGACAGGAAAAGGACAGTTTTCATTCCAATCCCAAAGAAAGGCAATGCCAAAGAATCTTCAAACTATTGCACAATTGCCATTATCTTAGTTTTTTGAATATTGAGTTTCAAACCAGCTTTTTCATTCTCCTCTTTCACCCTCACCAAGAGGGTTTAGTTCCTCTTTACTTTCTGACATTAGAATGATATCATCCACATATCTGAGGTTGATATTTCTTCCAGCAATCTTGATTCCAGCTTGTACTTCATCTAGCCCAGAATTTCCCATGATGTATACTCTGCATGTAAATTAAATAAGCAGGGTGACAATAGACAGCCTTGATGTACTCCTTTCTCAATTTTGAACCAGACCATTGTTCTATTTCCAGTTCTAACTGTTGCTTTTTGTTCTATATAGAGGTTTCTCCAGAGACTGGTAAGGTGGTCTGGCATTCCCATCTCTTCAAGAATTTTCCACAATTTGTTATGATCCACATAGTCAAAGGCTTTAGCATAGTCAGTAAAGCAGAAGTAGATGTTNTTTTGAACCAGACCATTGTTCTATTTCCAGTTCTAACTGTTGCTTTTTGTTCTATATAGAGGTTTCTCCAGAGACTGGTAAGGTGGTCTGGCATTCCCATCTCTTCAAGAATTTTCCACAATTTGTTATGATCCACATAGTCAAAGGCTTTAGCATAGTCAGTAAAGCAGAAGTAGATGTTTTTCTGGCATCCCTTGATTTATCTATGATTCCAGTGAATGTTGTCAACTTGACCTCTGGTTCCCCTGCCTTTCCTAAATCTAGCTTGTACATTCAGAAGTCTCGGTTCACATACTGCTGAAGCCTAGCTTGGAGGATTTTGAGCATTACCTTGCTAGCGTGTGAAATGAGCACAGTTGTGCAGTAGGTTGAACATTCTTCCCTGGAGAAGGGAATGGCAACCCACTCTAGTAGTCTTGCCTGGAAAATTCCACCGACAGAGGAGCCTAGTGGGTTACAGGTCATGGAGTGACAAATAGTTAGATACAACGGAGGAAATAGCACTTTGAACATTCTTTGGCATTGTCAGTCTTTGGGATTGGAATGAAAATTGACCTTTTCCAGTTCTGTGGCCTCTGCTGAGTTTTAGAAATTTGCTGATATACTGAGTGTTGCATTTTAAGAGCATCATCTCTTATGCTTTTAAATTGATCAGCTGGAATTCCATCACCTCCACTAGATTTGTTTGTAGTTATGCTTCCTAAGACCCACTTGACTTCACATTCCAATATGTCTGGCTCTAGATGAGTGACCACACTATTGTGGTTATCTGGGTTATTAAGACCTTTGTTGTATGACCTTTTCCATGTATTCTTGCCACCTCTTTTTAATGCTTATATTGTGTCCTTACTGTTTCTATCCTTTATTATGCTCATCTTTGCATGAAATGTTCCCTTGATATCTCCAATTTTCTTGAGAGATCTCAAGTCTTTCCCACTCTATTGTTTTCCTCTATTTCTTTATGTTGTCCATATAGGAAGGTTTTCTTATGTCTTCTTGCTATTCTCTGAAACTCTGCATCAGTTGAACACATCTTTCCCTTTCCCCCTTGTGTTTTGCTTCTCTTCTTTCCTCAGATATCCATAAAGCCTTCTCCTCAGACAACCACTTTGCCTTCTTGCATCTCTTTTTCTTTGGAATGGTTTTGGTCATTGCCTCCTGTACAGTGTTACAAACCTCCATCCGTAGCTTTTCAGGCACTCCATCTACCAAATATAATCCCTGGAATCTATTTATCACCTCTACTGTATAATGGAGAAGGCAGTGGCACCCCACTCCAGTACTCTTGCCTGGAAAATCCCATGCCTGGAAGAGCCTGGTAGGTTGTGGTCCATGGGGTTGCTAAGAGTTGGACACAACTGAGCGATTTCACTTTCACTTTTAACTTTCATGCATTTGAGAAGGAAACCCACTCCAGTGTTTTTGCCTGGAGAATCCCAGGGACAGGAGAGCCTGCTGGGCTGCCATCTATGGGATCACACAGAGTCAGACACGACTGAAGTGACTTACCAGCTACTGTATAATCATAAGGGATTTGATTTAGGTCATACCTGAATGATTTATTTATTTTCTCTACTTTCTTCAATTTAAGCCTGAAATTTGCCAATATATTACTGTATTGTAGATATAAATATGTTTTAAATAAATATATTTAAATAAGTGTATTTACGTGAGTTTTTTTCACCACATCTTTTGGTGTTATATCAATGAAACATTGCCTCTTCCAACATCACAAATATTCACATCCATGTTTTTGTCTGATTTCTTAGTTTTAGCTCTTACATGTACACCTATGACTCACTTTGAGTTAATTTTTCTCAAAGTATAGCCATCACTTTTGCATATTTCTGAGCAATATTTTGTCTTTTAAAATTCTTTTAAAAATAACCTATGTGTGTGCTCAGTTGCCCAGTCATGTCCAACTCTTTGTGATCTTATGGACTGTAACCCACCAGGCTCCTCTACCCATGGAATTCTCCAGGCAAAAATACTGGAGTGGGTTGCCATTTCCTCCTTCAAGGGATCTTCCCAATCCAGGGATCTAACCTGGGTGTCCCACGTTGTAGCTAGATTCTTTACTATCTGAACCACCAGGGAAGCCCCAAAGTATTAGTCACTT
>SJYX01002010.1:195139-254350 GCA_006410675.1 Oreotragus oreotragus
GTCTGGCATTCCCATCTCTTCAAGAATTTTCCACAATTTGTTATGATCCACATAGTCAAAGGCTTTAGCATAGTCAGTAAAGCAGAAGTAGATGTTTTTCTGGCATCCCTTGATTTATCTATGATTCCAGTGAATGTTGTCAACTTGACCTCTGGTTCCCCTGCCTTTCCTAAATCTAGCTTGTACATTCAGAAGTCTCGGTTCACATACTGCTGAAGCCTAGCTTGGAGGATTTTGAGCATTACCTTGCTAGCGTGTGAAATGAGCACAGTTGTGCAGTAGGTTGAACATTCTTCCCTGGAGAAGGGAATGGCAACCCACTCTAGTATTCTTGCCTGGAAAATTCCACCGACAGAGGAGCCTAGTGGGTTACAGGTCATGGAGTGACAAATAGTTAGATACAACGGAGGAAATAGCACTTTGAACATTCTTTGGCATTGTCAGTCTTTGGGATTGGAATGAAAATTGACCTTTTCCAGTTCTGTGGCCTCTGCTGAGTTTTAGAAATTTGCTGATATACTGAGTGTTGCATTTTAAGAGCATCATCTCTTATGCTTTTAAATTGATCAGCTGGAATTCCATCACCTCCACTAGATTTGTTTGTAGTTATGCTTCCTAAGACCCACTTGACTTCACATTCCAATATGTCTGGCTCTAGATGAGTGACCACACTATTGTGGTTATCTGGGTTATTAAGACCTTTGTTGTATGACCTTTTCCATGTATTCTTGCCACCTCTTTTTAATGCTTATATTGTGTCCTTACTGTTTCTATCCTTTATTATGCTCATCTTTGCATGAAATGTTCCCTTGATATCTCCAATTTTCTTGAGAGATCTCAAGTCTTTCCCACTCTATTGTTTTCCTCTATTTCTTTATGTTGTCCATATAGGAAGGTTTTCTTATGTCTTCTTGCTATTCTCTGAAACTCTGCATCAGTTGAACACATCTTTCCCTTTCCCCCTTGTGTTTTGCTTCTCTTCTTTCCTCAGATATCCATAAAGCCTTCTCCTCAGACAACCACTTTGCCTTCTTGCATCTCTTTTTCTTTGGAATGGTTTTGGTCATTGCCTCCTGTACAGTGTTACAAACCTCCATCCGTAGCTTTTCAGGCACTCCATCTACCAAATATAATCCCTGGAATCTATTTATCACCTCTACTGTATAATGGAGAAGGCAGTGACACCCCACTCCAGTACTCTTGCCTGGAAAATCCCATGCCTGGAAGAGCCTGGTAGGTTGTGGTCCATGGGGTTGCTAAGAGTTGGACACAACTGAGTGATTTCACTTTCACTTTTCACTTTCATGCATTTGAGAAGGAAACCCACTCCAGTGTTTTTGCTGGAGAATCCCAGGGACAGGAGAGCCTGCTGGGCTGCCATCTATGGGATCACACAGAGTCAGACACGACTGAAGTGACTTACCAGCTACTGTATAATCATAAGGGATTTGATTTAGGTCATACCTGAATGATTTATTTATTTTCTCTACTTTCTTCAATTTAAGCCTGAAATTTGCCAATATATTACTGTATTGTAGATATAAATATGTTTTAAATAAATATATTTAAATAAGTGTATTTACGTGAGTTTTTTTCACCACATCTTTTGGTGTTATATCAATGAAACATTGCCTCTTCCAACATCACAAATATTCACATCCATGTTTTTGTCTGATTTCTTAGTTTTAGCTCTTACATGTACACCTATGACTCACTTTGAGTTAATTTTTCTCAAAGTATAGCCATCACTTTTGCATATTTCTGAGCAATATTTTGTCTTTTAAAATTCTTTTAAAAATAACCTATGTGTGTGCTCAGTTGCCCAGTCATGTCCAACTCTTTGTGATCTTATGGACTGTAACCCACCAGGCTCCTCTACCCATGGAATTCTCCAGGCAAAAATACTGGAGTGGGTTGCCATTTCCTCCTTCAAGGGATCTTCCCAATCCAGGGATCTAACCTGGGTGTCCCACGTTGTAGCTAGATTCTTTACTATCTGAACCACCAGGGAAGCCCCAAAGTATTAGTCACTTAGTCACGTCTGACTCTTTGTGACCCAGTGGACTCTCTGTCCATGGAATTCTCCAGGCAAGAATACTGGAGTGGGTGGCCATTTCCTTCTCCAAGGGAACCTTCCAACCCAGGGACTAAACCCTGGTCTCCTTCATTGCAAGCAAATTGTTTATGGTCTGAGCCATCAGGGAAGCCCATCATTTGGCACTCCTCCCAGTTGGGCAATTGGACCTCAGTCTCTCCACATGACAAGTGGGGGCACTCACCACTATACTAGCAAGGAGTAGGACAGCTTCAGTCTCCAGAGAAATTACAAAACTCAGCCCAGATGCAGAATTAACCATGGCAAGGACAGACAAGTGTTTCAATGTACAAAATCAAAGAAATTGCCAAACTTTTCCATTTTCATGCAATCCTGAATTCTGATTCTGTGGGTGGGTAAGAGAACAAGAAGTTGTGGGGAGAATTTATACTATATATAATCAGTCCCTGCAGTGTCAAGATCTGGAAACGTCAGGGCATGTCTCTACAGAGTGGTTGGAAATATTGACAAGACAGTATATATTATTGATGAAATTGGCAATAACTAGGCCACAAGGTAAGTGAGCTGGGCTCCAGTCCTTCAATATTAAGGAAGCAAACAGCAGAGTACAAAGCAGGGGCCAATACACAAGACAAAACTTATAATCATGATGGGATGGACAGGCCTATGCGTTCCTTGAAGAGGAAATCAGGACCAGGAGACTAAAGAAAATCTTGCCTTCTTGTTCTTGCCCACTTTCCACATATCCCCACTTCTGGGTAAAGGGAACAATGATCTAATTAGGTCAGAATGCAGAATAATGGTTTTGCTATAGTTACGTATAAAGTGGATTACAGTGCTTCAGAGGTTTGTAGATATACTTCACTCTGTTTTCCTTTCTTTAATTCTTTTCACTCAAGTAATGGAACAAACTGAGTCAGGGTCCAGCTCCTTGGAGTACATGTAGTTATCATATATTTTATCTTCTGTAAGAATAAGACAAAACAAACATTATTTAAGGTTGGAACTGATTAATGTTAAGATTTAGTGTTTTCTTAGACCTCAGCCTTAAGCCCTGTTTATCAGAAAGCCCGAGGTACAAGCCTAGATCATAATAAAAAAGGGTTGCTTATTTCCCATTTGTCATATTTTTATATAAATATATCTTTAATCTGTGAAATCATGGAGAGGAAGGATGGTTAGATGAAAACAAGTTCATCCCAGGATCTCCTGAGTACAATACGGTATCAATACCATCTAATAGGACTGTAGTCTTTTGTGGTTAAAACGTAGTTCCAGGACTTATTTGGGGCCTAAAGATCAGGAAAGTGCACAGGAGTTGATACCAACTGGCACATCATCCTTATAAAGGAAGTCATGAGAATGAGGAACAGGACAGAGATCAGACTGAGAATCAGAGAATGAAGGAGACCATGAAACATGCTTACATTTAAGGGAGCAATAGGAAACAGAGCACAAAATAGAACAGAAGCAGTCAGTTCAAAGCAGAGGGGCCCCAGTGTTATCACAGAGGTCAATAAAGGAAAGAATAAAGCTGCCGTCAACCTTGTTATTACATGCTACAGAGAAGAAGTGGAGATGTAAAAAGAGGAAAGGCTAATTAGATTAGCAACCAAAGTGTTATAGATAACTTTGGAGATGCAATTCAGTAGAATGATGGAAGCATAAACAATACTTAAGAATTATTACTAACATAAGAAAATGGAAGCCAAAAGCTGATGGATGAAGAGAAGACAGTGTTTTCCTAAGGAGGGACCAAGACAGTGATGAAATCAATAACATGAGAATGGAGTCAAAGGAAGAACATTATAGGATTAAAAATACTTTCAAGGAATTGTTTGAGGAGAAGGATCCAGTATAAATATCATATGTCATTATGCAAAAACTGTAGTGGAATAAAGGACAGAAATGGTGTGGACCTAACAGAAGCAGAAGATAATAAGAGGTGGCAAGAATACACATAAGAACTGTATTAAAAAAGATCTTTATGACCCAGACAACCATGATGGTGTGGTCACTTGCCTAGAGCCAGGCATCCTGGACTGCGAAGTCAAGGGAGCCTTAGGAAGCATCACTATGAACAAAGCTAGTGGAGGTGATGGAATTCCAGCCGAGCTACTTCAAGTCCCAAGAGATGAGGCCGTGAAAGTGCTGCACTCAATATTCCAGAAAAATTGGAAAACTCAGCAGTGGCCACAGGCCTGGAAAAGGTCAATTTTCATTCCAATCTCAAAGAAAGTCAATGCCAAAGAATGTTAAAACTACCAAACATTTGCACTCATCTCACATGCTAGTAAAGAATGTTAAAAATTCTCCAAACAAGGTTTCAATAGTACATGAACCAAGAACTTCCAGATGTTCAAGCTGGATTTAAAAAAGGCAGAAGAACCAGATATCAAATTGCCAAAATCCATTGAATCATAGAAAAGGCAAGAGAATTGCATAAAAACATCTGCTTCATTGACTACGCTAAAGCCTTTGACTGTGTTGATCACAACAAATTGTGGAAAATTCTTCAAGAGAGAGGAATACCAGAACACCCTGCCTACCTGCCTCCTGAGGAATCTGTATGCAGGTCAAAAAGCAAGAGTTAGAACCAGACATGAAACAGTGGACTGGTTTCAAATTGGAAAGGAGTACATCAAGGCTATATATTGTCACCCTGCTTATTTAACTTATTTGCAGCGTACATCACGTGAAATTTTGGACTGGATGAAGCACAAGCTGAAATCAAGACTGCTGGGGAAAATATCAATAACCTCAAGTATGAAGATGACACCAGCCTTACGAGAGAAAGTGAAGAGGATCTAAAGAGCCTCTTGATAAAAGTGAAAGAGGAGAGTGAAAAAGTTGACTTAAAACTCAACATCCAAAAAACTAAGATCATGGCCTCCAGTCCCATCACTTCATGGCAAATAGATAGGAAAACAATGGAAACAGTAAGAAACTTTATTTTCTTGGGCTCTAAAATCACTGCAGATGGTGACTGCAGCCATGAAATTAAAAGATGCTTGCTCCTTGGAAGAAAAGGTATGACCAACCTGGACAGCATATTAAAAATCAGAGACATTACTTTTCTGGCAAAGTTCTGTTTAGTCAAACTATTGTTTTTCCAGTGGTCATGTATGATTGTGAGAGTTGGACCATAAAGAAAGCTGAGTGCCCAAGAATTGATGCTTTTGAACTGTGGTGTTGAAGAAAACTCTTGAGAGTCCCTTGGACTGTAAGGAGATCCAACCAGTCCATCCTAAAGGAAATCAACCCCAGATGTTCATTGGCAGGACTGATGCTGGAGCTGAAGCTCCATACTTTTGTCACCTGATTCGAAGAACTGACTTATTGGAAAAGACTCTGATGCTGGGAATGATTGAAGGCAGAAGGGGACAACAGAGGATGAGACGGTTGGATGGCATCATTGACTTGATAGACACGAGTTAGAGCAAGCTCCGGGAGTTGGTGATGAATAGGGAAGCCTGGCATGCTGCAGTCCATGGCGTCACAAAGAGTTGGACACAACTGAACAACTGAAGTGAACTGAACTGAACTGTAGTGGAATCCAGCAAGTTTCTGAAGGATCCAGTGTCTACATTGCTACAAGCAACTGGCCTAACAATCTTGGGAGATACTCAGTTAAATGAGAATTTTGCCTTAGTTTTAAAACATATTATTTATTAAATATTCAGAGCAGAATAATTTATATGTGTATTTAACACCCCCCCCAAAAAAAAACAAACACATGCCTGCTTAAAGCAACCATTTATTTTTGTCTCTCCTGGTTTTCTGTGTTGACTGAACTGAGCCAGTTCATTCTCACTCAGGGTTGTGCCTGGTTGTAATGACATGGCAGCTGCACTGGAGTCATCTGAAAGCCCAAACAAGTTGAATTATCAAGACAGCCAACTGATGGTATTCTGACCAAAGGCTAAGAACTCAGCAGGGGCTGACCAAGAGAGCATATTTTTTCTCTGGATGGATTGGACCTCTCCTGGCATGCTACCCATGTTCCCAGATGGAATGTTAAAAATAAGTGCTTCAAGAGGCTCCAGAGGAAGCTTTAAGAATTCCTGTTAGCTAGGCTTAAGGAGACCCTGAATGCCAATCATGTTCAACTGATCAAGCAAACCAGTCAGACCATCCCTGATTCAAGGCTAATGAAATTAATCTACTTATTATAAAGCAGCACATTTGTATGCTCATTATGGATAAGACTGAAGGCAAAAGGAGAAGGTGGTGGTAGAGGATCAGATGGTTGGATGGCTTCACAGACTCAAAGGACATGAGGAGCAGTCTATGGAGTAGCAAAGAATTGGACACGACTTAGTGGTTGAACAACAGCAACATGTGAATATGGGAAAGAAGGTCTTGATGGAGTCCCTCTCAGGAGAACTTCCACCCCCTGATCCCACTTAAGATGAAAATAACTAAAGATAGATTATTTTGCAACATATAAAATATTAATAATTTTTCTTCTCCCTAGACTTGCTATCAGCCTCTTGCTGACTTCATATTAATTATCAAATCTACTGTTATAAGTTCTTTAAAACAGGAATTGGTTAAATCCCTAAATAGTTAAGGTAGTTGCTTACAGGTTAGTATGTCTTTAAATTATTTTGGAATTATTGGATAAAATGAAAAAAGTGTACTTATATTTATTTTTCCTCTTATTAACATGGATAACTAAACAAACATTATTANCCTTGGACTGCAAGGAGATCCAACCAGTCCATCCTAAAAGAGATCAGTTCTGGGTGTTCATTTGAAGGACTGATGCTGAAGCTGAAACTCCAATACTTTGGCCACCTGATGTGAAGAGCTGACTCATTTGAAAAGACCCTAATGCTGGGAAAGATTGAGGGCAGGAGGAGAAGGGAATGACAGAGGATATGATGGTTGGATGGCATCACCAACTCAACGGACATGGGTTTGGGTGGACTCAGAGTTGGTGATGGACAGGGAGGCCTGGTGTGCTGTGGTTCACGGGATCACAAAGAGTAGGGCACGACTGAGTGACTGAACTAAACTGATGAAGTAAATATATACCTACTCCTTCTGTATATGATGCAACCTATATGTGTGTGTATATATATATATCATGATTGATAAAAATACTTTTCCTCAAAATTGTTACTAGAAGTCAGGCTTAAAATATTGCTCTCTGTTTAAATACTAACTACTAAATACTATACTAATACTAACACAAATACTAAAGTTAGTCTTGACTGAATTTTCAGCCTATTAATACAATTAAATTATTTTAAATGCTGCTTATCTTTTATTTGACTCATATCAGTTCTTCAATTTTCTGTGGTCAGAAATTCAATTTTCTATTTGTAGCATGGTTATCAAACAAACAAACAAACAAAAAAGAAACACATTAACTTTTCTAAGTTTAATATTTGTTTGCTCTAGAAAATAGTTTATGAGATATACAGGATGAAAAAGTTATTAATTTCCTCTTTACAAAGAGAGGACTGTGCACATGACTTCTCCCATGAAAATCGCATTTCAAGACCTGAAAAGAGATTCACAGAACTGAGATAAAGGTAAGATGCTTCTTATTCTGAGGAATGAGACCGTACCTGTTGCTGGGCAATTTTGCCTCCTCCATTGCTACCATCCACCTCACTCAGGCATAACGTCAAGGTCATCAGGTAGAGAAAGCAACAGCTTGTCAGTCAGTCTTTTCTATTATCAATGTGAGTCATGGAATGCTCTATGCCTGTTTCCTCACCAGAATAGGGTTAATAAAACCTGATTTTGTTTTAATGTGGTCACAGGATAATCAAATGAAATGACATGTCAAAGCAATTGGCAAACTCAAAAGTACCATAAAAACATAGTTTTTGTCTCCAAATACAGTTGTATTGTACACAATGCATAGTAAAATTTTCCTGGTGGCTCAGTGTTAAAGAATCCTCCTGCCGATGCAGGCTATGTGGATTTGATCCCTGGGTCAGGAAGATCCTCTGGAGAAGGAAATGGCAACCCACTCCAGTATTCTTGTCTGGGAAATCCCATGGGCAAAGAAACCTGGTGGGCTACAGTCCATGGGGTCACAAAAGAGTTGGACACAACTTAGTGACTAAACAACAAGAAAAACAGTGCATAGAGTGTTAATTTTGCTAGGTAGAAACATTTTCCTAAAGCANGGGTCAGGAAGATCCTCTGGAGAAGGAAATGGCAACCCACTCCAGTATTCTTGTCTGGGAAATCCCATGGGCAAAGAAACCTGGTGGGCTACAGTCCATGGGGTCACAAAAGAGTTGGACACAACTTAGTGACTAAACAACAAGAAAAACAGTGCATAGAGTGTTAATTTTGCTAGGTAGAAACATTTTCCTAAAGCATGAATGGCAGCACTTTAACATGAATCTTCAAAAGTTACTGAATCCTTGTTATCATTTAGTTGAAAATAGCTTTTCTATTAAATGCATAGTCCTCAGATAAATCACATGCTGTGATTCACTAATTTGGTTAAATTAAAAGAAAAATTTTATCGCTTTTTCTAGCATAAAAGCATTGCTTGACCATAATAGGTAAATTTAAATGTATAAGTAAATTTTAAAAGGAAATATATATTTTTATAATGCAAAGTAACAATTATTAGTCATTTGGTCTGTTTCTCTATATATGTGTCTGCTGCTGCTAAGTCACTTCAGCCGTGTCCAACTCTGTGGGACCCCATAGATGGCAGCCCACCAGGCTCCCCGTCTCTGGGATTTTCCAGGCAAGAACACTGGAGTGGGTTGCCATTTCCTTTTCCAGTGCAGGAAAGAGAAGTGAAAGTAAAGTCGCTCAGTCGTGTCCGACTCTAGCAACCCCATGGACCGCATCCTTCCAGGCTCCTCCGTCCATGGGATTTTCCAGGCAAGAGTACTGGAGTGGGGTGCCATTGCTTTCTCCTATATGTGTCTGCTATCTTCATATAGATAGAGACAGGGATTCCCAGGTGGCTCCATGGTAAAGAATCCACCTGCCAATGTGGGAGATGCAGAAGATGTGGGCTTGATACCTGNCCAGGCTCCTCCGTCCATGGGATTTTCCAGGCAAGAGTACTGGAGTGGGGTGCCATTGCTTTCTCCTATATGTGTCTGCTATCTTCATATAGATAGAGACAGGGATTCCCAGGTGGCTCCATGGTAAAGAATCCACCTGCCAATGTGGGAGATGCAGAAGATGTGGGCTTGATACCTGGGTTGGGAAGGTACCCTGGAGGAGGAAATGGCAACTCACTCCAAGCCATTCTTTCCTGGAAAGTTCTATGGACAGAGGAGCCTGGCAGGCTACAGTCCATGGGGTCACATGACTGAGTGTCTGAGCATGCATGCAGATGGAGACAGACATATATGGTATATGTTTCATTTTCTGCTCTTTTCATATAACAATAAAAATATTTTTGACAAAAAACATGGCCTATGTAGGGGTTAAAATATTTTTCCCCTCCAAATTCCTGTCAAGATAGCACAGATAATATAAAGAAAAATTCTGTTCTCTTTATAACTATACCAACCAGTGGAAATCTTAAAGAGTTTTCTAGCAAGAATGTGGTAAGAAGAGGTAAGGAGGGGAAAGCAAAGTGCCACCAATGCGCTGTTGCCTGCCAAGCTCCAGAGAAGCTTCCTGTGGACTCTTGGGCTGAAGACAGCCCACAGCCACCAGCTGCCTCAGAGAGTGCTCACCTGGGAGAGCTTTACTGTCCAACATACCTGGGGAGAAGGCCAACCATCTGTGTCAGGCAACTGACTCTCTCAGAGGAAGTCCAGATGGATTACCTACTTTCAGCTGATGCCCTGAAAAGAAGATCAATCATGTTGAAACCAAAAAACGAACATTAAAAAAAAAACAAACAAACAAAACACCTTCATTGCTCCTACCTATATACAGGGGAGAAAACTGTATATAGGTTTCTGTATATAACTGTATATAGGTTTAAGTTTCTATGGTTCAAGGGTAGAAATCAGACTATAGACTCCAACTCATCATGATCTGAGGTCAAGGCAAGATCTGCAAAAAGAAGTCAGCAACTGATATAACTGCTCACAAAAATCATATCAGCCACTGTCCAAACAAGACCATACATACGTTTTTAAATGCAGAAGTCTCTTGTTTTGTGGACTTATCATTATGGTGTTTTATGTTGATGTTCAAAATAGCACCTTTGACGAATATCTAAACATCACATTGAAAAACTCTTGTTTAGATATTTACATGGCTCATAGTTTCATTTTTCTTATGGAGGACTTTCTCTCTGAAAAGCTTAGCATTTCCCTTCCCCTTCCCTCCTTTGCATATTTCAAAAAGACTAATCATAATCTAAAATGCTATATACCTAAACTATTGGAGAGTTGTCTTCCCCCAACCCCATTTGAACATAAGCTCTATGAGAATAGGAATTTTTGCTTGTTTTATTTGTTTGTTTTTCCCATCCCGAGAATAACCCTGGAACACAATAGGCAATCAATGCACAGTGTTTAGTAAAAGAATAAAAAGGTGGACTCATGTATATGCTGCAACTTCGTGTTTGCCTTCTTCTGTGCCTTTAAGTTTATTCTTTGGAACTAATTGGTTTATGTCATTCTCCTGAGTGAAATTTGTGGGAAGCCCTATAACCCTTAGGATTGCTCTTAGGTGTTATAAGGTCCTCTGGTTACTCTGAGTCATAAAGCATAGTTTCATCCCTCAGTTCAGAAATTCGTATATCCAGCTCAATATAATATCCAAAAACATAAAGTCAGAATTTAAAGGTAGAACCTCAATTTCCCCCCAGTTTGAGCCTAATGAAGTAGGAAAAAGGAAAATGTTTGCAAAAGCAGGTTGTATTACTCATTTTGGGTTGGCTGTATGTGGCACCCCTTCCTGTGAAGGGATTAAACATCCTGCCTTGTTGAATTTAGGAGCACTGAGGTGGTAATTATTCCCTTGTGTAATTCTCTTCTCTTGACTGTGGGCTGCATCTTGACTGCAGACTTGCTTGAAATTAATAGAAAAGTCATATGATGTCACTGCCATTATAAAGTTGTGAAAGGCTATGATGGCTTGCTGGCATTCTCCTTCTGGCTCTTCATGCATATGCTTATTCTGTGGAGAGAGGCACCTGGCAAGGAACTGAGGGTGACCTCTAGCCACCAGTCAGCAAGCACCTGACACCTACAGTCCAATAGTCCTGATATACTGAGTCCCGCCAGTCACCACTGAGTGAGCTCAAGAGCAGATCCAGTCCCATTTGGCATCTGGGATGACTGTGACCCTAGCTGACACTTTGATTGCATCTCTTAAGAGACCTTGAAGAAGAGGAATCAGCTAAAATGGGCCTGATTACTGACCCATAAAAAATAGTAGATAATAGCTGTGTATCATTTTAAAAGCTACTGAATTTGAGGGTAATTTGTTACATGATACTAGGTAACCACTAGACAAGGGGACTTGCTTTGGCAGGATGATTTTGTTTCCACTTGAAGCTTTAAAAGTTAGTATATCGTCAAACATGCTTCCTTTTGCTTTACCACATTGACTGGTACTGTTTTAAATGGAGGCTGGATTCTACAATGAAGATACATGAAGCAGAGTCACAGCCAATATGCAATGGACACTTTGTACAAATAAGAAATCTTTGTGCTATAAACCACTTAGATTTGGAGACTGTTAAATCAGCATGCTCTAGCCCAGGGTTCTCAACCTTGTTATTGCCATTTCACTGGCTAAATCTCTATTACAAGGGGCTGTCTTGTACCTTGTATGGTGTATCCCTGGCCTCTGACCACTAGATGCCAGTAGCACTGTCCCCACAATTCCCCATTTCTCCAAACTGTGATAACCAAACCTGTCTCCAGACATTGCTAACTGTCAGCCAGACTTTGTACTGCTGGGGCAAAACTAGTCCCACTGAGTAGCTAAAGAAAAGTGAAAAAACAAAATTAAATTGCCTTGTGATTACATCCCACCAGTTGGGCTAGTTTAGCATACTGGTTACATAAATTCTTGTTCATTCACTTGAAAAAGTAACTGGAATATTTTGTTCCTTTCCCCTGTGCCTACACCCATTCATTCCTAGAGGCCCCCAGGGCTTCAATTAACTCTAGAGGGAGTTGTAAGCTCACAAGGCAATGATCAAAGATGACAGATTCTTGACTTCTGGGCCACCAAAGGCACTATCCAGCTGCTGTCTCTTATACACATCTAGATGTGTATAAGAGACAGGGGGTACACAATACCCCCTGCATGAGAAGTTCTGTTCTAGTCTATCTTGACTGATAAGGTCAGTTTTCCCTTATTCCCACCATCTGCAGTTCTCTTGGCATAAATGAGTTCATTTGCTCTGGCTAGTTGCTGCTGATTCTTTCTTTAACTCCTTTCCATCATGGTCTTTCTACCTCTCCAAGTAGAATTCTTGAGGCCAGAATTAAAACAATTTTATGCTAGCCTTATTGGACATGTGACCCACAGCTAGTTCAGAGAAAACAATTTTACTTGTTCAGGGTGATCCCAATATGCCAACACAAGAGTAGCTGAACAGCCACCTTCCTGACCCTTTCTATGTCTCAGGCTTGAACCAGGAACCAGATCATTGTTTCCAAATCACAGCTCACATTGTCTGAGAGATAAAGTTGAATCACTTTCCACAAGAGCTGAGATTAGGAGAAGGTACCCTCCAACCCTGTGTGTAGGAGAGGGAGGTGGGGCTGTTTCTTCAAGAAAATGTTCTTCTCTTTTAATCTCCAGTCCTGATTCTTTTAGCTCTTTGTTGACAGCTAGAGATTAAAATCACAAAACTAGTTTTTTGTTCACTTCATTTAAAAATAGTTGATGACCTTCTGTTTAGGAAATTGTCACTATTTTTTAAAATCTTCAACTAAAAATAACATACATGTAAATCCACCATAGCTTTCTTTATAGCAGTTTATAATTTTCTTAATAACCACATAATATTTTTCAACTGTGCAGAAGAATAAGAATCTTATTCTGAATCTATGCCACAACATATAATCTACTCAACTCAGCTGACTGAAAGCATCATCTTTGTTTTGGGGTGTGATCTAGTATAGATTTAAGATTTTGTTTTGCTGGGTTGTATATATCTAGCATCTTCCATATAAGAAACAGCAGCCCACTCTTCAACTGTTTTTTTTCCTCCTCTAAACTTTCTGTCAATCAGATTATACAGATAGCCCTAGACTGTGTTCAGAGGAGTGGAGTCAGTGGTGGGGAGGGCTTCAATGCTCCCCTCTTCCAACTGGGCATCATTTTCCTTTTTAAAATTTTACAAAGTCTATCTTCTATCTATCTACCTACCTATCTGAAAAGTGAAAGTATTAGTCACTTAGTCCAGCTCTAAGTGAAACCAAAGACTATAACCCTCCAGGCTCCTCTGTCTATGGAATTCTCTAGGCAAGGATTCTGGAATGGGTAGCCATTCCCTTTTCCAGGGGATCTTCCCGACCCAGGGATTAAACCTGGGTCTCCTGCACTGCAGGCAGATTCTTTACCATCTGAACCACCAGGGAAGGCTCTATCTATCTATCCACTTACAAAAGCTTTATTGAGATTTAACTGATACACCAAAAAACTCACATATTTAAAATACACAATCTGATGAATTTGGATTTTATACAAACACCTGTGAAATCATTATCACAGTCTAGGTAATAAACATGTCTATTACCTCTAAAAGTTTCCTCATACCCTTTTGGGGTCTTTTATGTGTAACTGTGTGTGTGTATAGTAAGAACATTTAACATAAGATCTAACCTCTTAACAAAAATTTAAATACACAATACAGTATTGTCAACTATTTTTGGGTATTCTATATCATCTCAGAAGGATAGATTTTTCCCGCTGTCTCCTCTCACTGCCTCAGCACACCTAGATTTCCCTTGCTCATGACTAAGCACAAATTGCCTGCTCCAGATTACCACCATTTTGAAAATGACAAAGAAAGAGGGAAATGGACAGTGACTGTGAGGAGAAGTAGAGCATTTCTTTTGTTATATTTTCATTAACATCTAATTAGAGAAAACATGGACTTCCCTGCAGGAGGCCTGGGTTCGATTCCTGGGTTGGGAAGATCCCCTGGAGGAGGACATGGCTACTCACTCCAGTGTTTTTGTCTGAAGAAACCCCATGGAGAGAGGAGCCTGGTGGGCTACAGTCCATGGGGCTGCAAAGAGTCGGCCACAACTGAGTGACTAAGCACAGCATAGAAAAACACACTTTTAGGATGCACTTTGCTAAAGGGGAAATTCAGTGGCACTTTAACCAGAATGATTTTGTGTAGTTCATCTAATTTTTTCCAGTTAAAGAATTATAATTGCATTCTAATTGGGAACTGGTGAAAGTATTCTTTAATGTTCACTGTATTCATAATTAGGTTTTAAAAATTTTTTATTCATGTGAAAAATTACTGTGACTCTTGCAGTTCTGGGAATTAATTATAATATTTTCACTGAAATAAAAGATGATAGCCACTTGCCTTGGGTCCTTAAAAAAAAAACTTCATTAAAGACATTAATTTGAAATAGGTGCATAGACAATTAAATATTAATCATAAAACTGAAAAGAATTATCAGCTGAAAGAGGATCAATATAACACTAAGTTCAAGTGACCTTCAAAAAGGCAGGATTAATGCAATAAGCCAGGATAAATGTTAAGAAAACTGAAAATCATTTTCTTCATGAAATTTAAGAGGCTGTTGCTTTAGAGGAGATCATGTTGCCATGGAATAAAAGAGGAAATGGAGTATCAGAGTGTTTAGTGTGAAATGTTACTGCCAAAGTGAACCAGAAACACACATACAATGAATAGAATGAACATTGCTAACAAAGAGATTAGCAAATTAACTTGAGGAAATATTGGGTTGGCCAAAAAGTTCACCCGGCTTTTAGCCAACACAACATATAAGAATTCAAAGGAATAATGAAATGAAATCAGAACAAAGATGAGAAAGATGGAAGACATATATCTTTATACTAGAATTTACAGAGAGACAGCACAATGTGAAAACAATGGAATCAATAATTTAAAGAGTATAATAGAAGACAATTTCTCTGAATTGAACAAAGATCTCAGTCTTCACATTGAAAATTTCAGATTGTTTATAAATTTCCATGGAAAAAAAATAAATTTCTTAAATGCATACAATAAGAAAAAGAATGAGAGAAAGAAATCAAAAAGTCAAAACCAAACATATTGATTTTATATTTGCAATATGAAATGCTAGAAAATAATATCTAAAAAATTCTGAGAAGGAATCACTGGGAGCTCTAGAATTATATATACTGGTAAGTGCACTGGTTTAATCTCTGAAATGTCATCTGAAGCAGTAAAATAGAATAGGCAGGACATTCCAAAGAGAGGTGCAAGATCAAAATGGAGGTTTTAAAATGATTTAGCTAGACAAATATTTCCACAGTTCTTGAACCCCTCACACTGAATCAAAGAACATGAAGGGTGTATGGTGAAAGGAAGTGGATATTTTGGAGAAAGTTCATTGTGTGCTGTGAGTTTCACTCTTTGAGGGTCCTGGGGCATGAGACCCTGTCCCTCAGCTCAAAACCAGTGAGGAGGGTCAACAAACTTCATTGAATGCAGAGTTAACCCAGAAAACAGGCCTGTTTAGTAATTTTAATTGAATATTTCAATGAGCTTCAGCAAGATAGTATCGATGATATATGACCAGACACTCAAGATAGAAAAGAAAGACCATATGTTCTCAATATGAAAAATACTAATAAAGCAAATGCACAGACACACAGACATCACATACACATTATTGATATGTTCAGAAAAGTAAATACATTAAGCTGATTTCTGACTGTTACCTGGAAAATCTAAAACAAAAGGGCTGGAATGATGCTTTCAAGTTGGGGATGAAGGCAGTGAAGGGGAGATGATAGTGTTTGATGACCTACAGTCTCAAGATTTTTTTTGAAGCAAATGATGTGTGAAGGTTTTCAGTGGATCAGATAAGGGCCATGCATGACACAGAATCAGATGAGTGTTTTCTTATAGAATGAGGCTAGGATAAGAAGTGAGAAGCTGTAAAGCCAGGTTCCCAAAAGCTGTAGACAAACTAAGTTATCAATAAGAGAAGAATATATCATCTTAACCAAGAAAACTGCTAGCTAGAGGTGTAAGGCAATGTCCAAGGGGTATATTCCATGAACCTCCATATTTCTTCTAGCTAAATATAAATATTCTTTCAATTTTTTTTAGACCATTCCTCCATCCCAATATTGCTTAGGGTTAGTTTACTCTAGCCACCATTACAGATGACCCCCAATCTAAATGGTTTAATAAAATAATGACTTATTTCTCATGCCCATCATAGTTCAGTTGAGTGTTGGGTCTGCAGCCTTCCATCTGATGATTGACAAAATCAGCCTCCTTTCATTTATGACTCTGACTTGAAGTGCTTCACTGGGTTCTTTACATCTGGTTAGGAGATGATGAAAGAGAACATGGAGAAAACATATTCAACACACTCCTATCTTCACTACCGTGACTACTAATGATACATTCCACTTGCCTTCCATGAGGGAAAGCTGCCCACATGGCCCAACCTAGATGAAGGGAAGTGGGATGCCCAGAAAGAAGAAATGGATTTGATGAGTATGTAGCTGTTCTCTTCTATTTTATAGCTTCCAAGCCCTAATCTTAAAAGGGCTGTAAACTGGAAAAGGAGGAATTTAGAATGAGAGCAGAAACCTGTCTTTCTTTTTTTTTCACTTGCAGCAGTCTTGATTTGAAGTGGGGGAGTTGCTGCAACTTTAAACGAATTTGGAAGATTTGCTTATATATGGGATTAGCCATTTTAAGTAGCAATTTGAGATTATGGTTAGTGTCTTGAAATAATCTCAGTGCTTTACATTTCTTTAAAATAACTATAAGAATATATAAATGCCAGACTTTGTACTGCTGGGGCAAAACTAGTCCCACTGAGTAGCTAAAGAAAAGTGAAAAAACAAAATTAAATTGCCTTGTGATTACATCCCACCAGTTGGGCTAGTTTAGCATACTGGTTACATAAATTCTTGTTCATTCACTTGAAAAAGTAACTGGAATATTTTGTTCCTTTCCCCTGTGCCTACACCCATTCATTCCTAGAGGCCCCCTGGGCTTCAATTAACTCTAGAGGGAGTTGTAAGCTCACAAGGCAATGATCAAAGATGACAGATTCTTGACTTCTGGGCCACCAAAGGCACTATCCAGCTGTGAGAGACAGAAAGAGTGCCTATGGAATGCAAACAAGCAGAACATGTTTCCAAGACATTCTTCTTCTTTACTCTTTTACCCACACACGTGCACACACATGAATGCACGTGTGCATGCACACACACAGATACACACATGTACCAGAGATCTGGGAGGTGAAAAAAGGACTTAGAAGCAACACAGAAAACTCAGTTTCTTACCAGAATGAATCTGTCAATGGGATATTATATAGTTTTCCCCTTAATATTTATGGGATATGAGTTTAAAGAAAACTTGTTCTGTACCCTTAAAAAAATATATTCGGCTACTCTGAGTCTTAGTTGTGGCATGCAGGATCTCTGTTGCAGAATACAGAATGCAGCATGTGGGTTCTTAGTTCCCTGATCAAGGATTAAAACCAGGCACCCTGCATTGGGAGGGTGGAGTCTTAATCACTGGCCCACCAGGGAAGTCTCTGTTCTATATTTTAATGTAGGGTAGTTTGAAGGCCGGGGAAGGCAATGGCACACCACCCCAGTACTCTTGCCTGGAAAATCCAATGGACGGAGTAGCCTGGTGGGCTGCAGTCCATGGGGTCGCTAACAGTCGGACAGACTGAGCGACTTCACTTTCACTTTTCTCTTTCATGCATTGGAGAAGGAAATGGCAACCCACTCCAGTGTTCTTGCCTGGAGAATCCCAGGGATGGGGGAGCCTGGTGGGCTGCCGTCTACGGGGTCACACAGAGTCGGACATGACTGAAGTGACTTCGCAGCGCAGCAGTTTGAAGGCAACAGATTAGCAGAAGAACCTTGGCCAAAGTCATATAAAGGTTAGTAAAGACATCTTCTTGGGGTTTCTAGCCATGAGAAAAGTTTGAACTATCTCAAGATTCATATAGTCAAAGCTATGGTTTTTACAGTAATCATGTAAGAATGTGAGAATTGGACCATAAAGAAGGCTGAGCGCCGAAGAACTGGTGCTTTCAAATTATGGTGCTAGAGAAGATGCTTGAGAGTTCCTCGGACTGCAAGGAGATCAAATCAGTCAATCTTAAAGGAAATCAACCCTGAATATTTGTTGGAAAGATTAATGCTGAAGCTGAAGCTCCAATACTTGGGCCACTTGATGCAAAGAGCTGACTCATTGGAAAAGACTCTGATGGCAGGAAAGACTGAGGGCAAGAGGAGAAGGGGGTGACAGAGGATGAGCTGGTTGGATGGCATCATCGACTCAATGGACATGAGTTTGAGCAAACTCCAGGAGATAGTGAAGTACAGGAAAGACCAGCATGCTGCAGTCCATGGTATCTCAAAGAGTCTAACACAACTGAGCAACAACCTATTTCTGGGACACTGAGTTTTGTCAAGTGCAGGTGAGTGTACTGATGTGCAGGTAACTGAAAAAAACTGCCAATGGCTAGAAAAAAATGTTATAGAGTAAAACAAAGAGACTTTAGCAGCAGACACTTCAGGGAGAGGAGGTGACAAGCCGAAATCAGGGAAGTGACAATAAGTTGAGGTCTCAGAAAGTGATTAAGATCTATAGAGTTGAGGCAGGAGTCAAGTTGGCAGTAGCAGATTGGAACACTGTGCATATTGTATTTCCTTATGTAGATGAGAATCACCATAGACCAACTATATTTTCTCCCCATTCCATACCCCTTGTATGACACCTAAGTTTAAGTGTAAATTATCAGCAAATTTCTGAAAAATTCTTTGCTACTGTTCATACTAATTCACTTCAGTTGTGTCTGACTCTTTGTGACCCTATGGACTGTAGCCCACCAGGCTTCTCTATCCATAGGATTCTCCAGGCAAGAATACTGGAGTGGGTTGCCACGCTCTCCTCCAGGGATCAAACCTATGCTGCATTGCAGGTGAATTCTTTAGTGCCAAAGAAAAACATAAATAAGAGTCTTAAAGCTTCAGGCTTCACAAATGCTGAATTCACATATAACTACTGCTGATGTCTCCTGGCTAGAACTTCCTCTGTCACAGCAATTTTGACACCCGAAATGCTTTCCTGCATCCCCCAAATCCCTCATGCTAAACCTCTGAGGTCAGCTGATATGTCTGCTGATCTGCAGTGGCCATGGCATGACCCAGATCACATCACAGGAGTTACTCGGCAGATTGCTCTCCTTCAGCCTTGCCAGGCTACAGCCTTCAGGTGTTTCAGTCCCTTGATTGGCTTCATGTGCAACCTCTGGATGTTAAACTTGGGTTTGAGACCGAGTCCTTCTAATATCTCACTTTTATCGTTCTCTAAAGGCACCTCCGCCCCAGAATGGTCCTCCAGGTTTTGTGGTCCAGCTTGTCTCAGTAGGAATGGCCTCTCTCCCTCCGGCACTTCAGGACCAAACCTCAACCCTGGAATACAGACTGAATGTTTGTGTCCCCGCCCCCCCAAATTCATATACCAAAACTTAGTCTGCAATGTGATGGTATTTGGAGGCGGAGCTATAGGGAGGTTATTAGACCATGAAGATGGAGCCTTCATGAATAAGTTTAGTGCCATTATATAAAAGACACATAGAGCTCTCTTGCCTCTTCTGCCACATGAAGACTCACAGAGAAGATAGATGACTATGAACCAGGGAGTAGGTCTTCACCACACACTGAAATCTGCCAGCACATTTGATGTTAGACTTTCAGAACTAACTAACTAACTAATGAGAAAAAGCGTTTATTTTTTAAGCCACCCAGGCTGTGGGTATATTTGTTATAGTAGCCCAACTGAACTAGAACAGCTTGCTTTTAAGAAAAATATGAGCTAAGGATTCCTGGAAGTGCTCCTGAGGTGTAGCTATACTTTAACCTAGGCTCCTCTCTGTCCAGTTTTCTTGGATTTCGTAGTTCCTTCTGTTAGTTTCTGAACCAGAGAAGTCTGTACCAATACTCCAGGTTTCCGCTTCTACCGGCTTCCTTTCTTATAAACTTGCAGAGCTGTGCCCTCTTCTTAATCATCCTCACATGGTCTGGGTTGTATTCTTGTCCTTCTACATAATGCTCCCACCATCTTCACTCTGCATCTTGGTCTTGAGTATTAAAAATCACATTACTCTTGTCTCTTCTGATTTGACACTGCACAATCTTAGCCATCCAACTAAATGCAGAGTTTCAAAGAATAGCAAGGAAAGACAATAAGGCCTTCTTAAATGAACACTGGATAAAGCTAGAATGACAGAAAGGGAAAGACTAGAGATCTCCTCAGGAAAATTGGAACTATCAAGGGAATATTTCACCCAAAGATGGGCAAAATAAAAGGGCATAAATAGTAGATGCTGAAGAGATAAAGAAGAGATGAAAAGAATACATAGAAGAACTGTACAAAAAAGATCTTAATGAATCAGATTACTACAATGGTGTGGGCAGTAACCCAGAGCTAGATATTCTGGAGAGCAATGTCAAGTGGGCCTTAGGAAGTGCTGCTGTTCATAAAGCAAGTGGATGGGATGGAATTCCAGTAGAGATATTCAAAACTCTTAAGGATGACACCACCAAGGTGTTGTATTCAATATGTCAGCACATCTGGAAGACCCAGCAGTGGCCACAGGACTGGAAAAGGTCAATTCTCATCCCAATTAGCTAGAAGGGTAGTACTAAAGATTATGCTAACCTTGGACAACTGCACTCCTCTCCCATGCTAGTAAGGTCATGCTTAAAATCTTGCATGGCAGGCTTCAGCATTAACCAAACCAAGAACTTCCAGATATCCAAGCTGGGTTTAGAAAAAGCAGAGGAACTAGAGATCAAAGTGCCAACACTTTCTGGATCATAGAGAAAACAAGGGAATTCCAGAAAACCATCAACCTGTTTCATCAACTATGCTAAAGCCTTTGACTGTGTGGATCATAACAAACTGGAAAGCTCTTAAAGAGATGGGAATACCGGACCATCTTACCTGTCTCTTAAGAAACCTGTATGCGGGTCAAGAAGCAACAGTTAGAACACTGTATGGAACAAATAACTGGTTCAAGATTGAGAAAGAAGGGCTGTCGATTGTCACCCTATTTGTTTAACACATATGCTGAGCACATCATAAGAAATGCTGGGCTGGATGAGTTACAAAAATCAAGATAGTTGGGAGAAACATCAACAATCTCAGGTATGTGGTTGATACCAATCTATTGGAAGAAAGTGAAGAGAAATTAAAGAACCTCTTGATGAGGGTGAAGGAGGAGAGTGAAACAGCCAGCTTAAAACTAAATATTTAAAAATCTAAGATCTTGGTATCTGGACCCATTACTTCTAGGCAAATAGAAGGGGTAAAGGTGGAAGCAGTGACAGATTTCCTTTTCTTGGGCTCTAAAATTGCTGCAGACGGTGACTGCAGGCATGAAATCAGAAGACGATTGCTTCTTGGCAGGAAAGCTATTACAAACCTAAACAGTGTGTTGAAAAGCACAGACATTACTCTGCTGACCAAGGTCCATATAGTCAAGGCTATGGTCTTCCTAGTGGTCATGTATGGTTGTGAGAGCTGGACCGTAAAGAAGGCAGAGCATCGAAGAAATGATGCTTTCAAACTCTGGTACTGTAGAAGGCTCCTGAGAGTCCCTTGCATAGCAAGGAGATGAAACCAGTTAATCTTAAAGAAAATTAACTCTAAGTACTTGTTGGAAGAACTGTTGCTGAAAGCTGAAGCTCCAGTATTTTGGTTATCTGATGTGAACAGCTGACTCATTGGATAAGTCCCTGATGCTAGGAAGAATTGAGGGCAGAAGAAGGCATCAGAGGATGAGATGACTGGATGGTATCACTGATGCAATGGACACGAACTTGGGCAAACTTTGGGAGATGGTGAAGGCCAAGGAGGCCTGGCGCGTTGCAGTCCATGGGGGTGCAGAGAGTGGGACAGGACAGGGCTTCTGAACAACAATAACAAAGATCTTAGACTTAGTTCCTACTCATTGATTCCCTCTGCATATTTGGAAATTATGCTAAAATAATTGATATTATTTCCATGACTATAAATGGTATCATTCCAAAAATCTAGATTGCTATTGGATTAAGCTATTAAACTTTTCTTTACGGAAATAAATCTGCCATGAAATGAAACTCTGAAAATTTATTCAGTTCAGGGTTGGTCAAGTGTCCTTCATCTATCTTATTTTAGCTTTTCCTTTTTGCACCTCAGTATATTCACTGATGCTGATATTACCTAGCACAGTAAAGGAGCAGTAAGTGTTAACATTCAGTCTCATCTAAGGTGCTTCATAATAGGTAAAAAAGGAGAATAAGACTATATTTAAAGAAACTATAATTTTTTGCTGACTATAATTAAAGAAACCCACATGAAGCAAAAATACATTAAAAATTTATAACTGAGGTACGGTCAAAATCAGAGTATTTGAAAGACATCTGTAATATTCACACAAAGGAGCGATTTTTATAGCATTGACAATACTTTGTGGTACATATTCATTTGGAATTTTGATTTGTCCCTCTCCTTTGATGCTTCCTAAGGAAATGGCAACCCACTCCAGTATTCTTGCCTGGAGAATCCCATGCACGGAGGAGCCTGGTAGGCTACAGTCCATGGGGTTGCAAAGAGTAGGACACGATTGAGTGACTTCACCTCACCTTAAGAGAGGGAGAGGGAGAGGGTGGGATGATTTGGGAGAATAGCATTGAAATATGTATACTCTCATGTAAGAAACGAATCGCCAGTCTATGTTCGAGGGGCTGGTACATGGGGATGATCCAGAGGGATGATGTGGGGTGGGAGGTGGGAGCGGGGAGTTCACGTTTGGGAGTTCATGCACACCCGTGGCGAATTCATCTCAATGTATGCCAAAACCAATACAGTACTGTAAAGTAAAATAAAGTAAAAATAAAAATTAAAAAAAAAGAGACTATAACCTCTGTAAAGGGAGGGACCATATCTGTTTTATTTAATTCTCATACAAAGTGAAAGTTCATAAAGAATATTGAATAGGTGCTCCCTAAGAGGAAAAATGATACTAACTTCTGTCACCTTCTTTTCTACACCTTACCTTTTCTCCCTGGATTTGTACCTAGAACAAAGGGGAAAAAATATGTTATTTCTATCTAGGAGACAAGTTTCTGGTCTTGCCCTTCTCCCAGTAGGAGGCTTCCATCTTTACACTCATAACTTATGAAAAGAACACACTGTAGACAGACACTTTCTATATAATGTGTGCCACAGAGTCTTAAGAAAAAAAATGGCTGGAAAGAAAGATTTGAGAGTGAAAAAGTTTATGGGAAACACTGAGACAAACCAAAAGAAAGAGACTAATTCACAGGAGAATTCCTAGGAGTCTTTATTTCTCTTAGATGTGGAGTTCACTTTTGTTCAATGTCATATTCAGACATTTTCATCATTGCTGATAAATAAAGAAGGCCCCTTGAGGTTGATGAGCCTGTGAGGGATTTTCTTTCATGGAGAGACAGAAGAATCTTAGATCCTCTGCTGGAAAGGGCCTGTATTCTGGAGCAGGAGCAAGGAAGAGAGACCAGAGAAAGTAAAAGCACTGAGTAGGGGTATGGAGAATGGGGGAAAAGAGCAGCAAGAGAAATAATACTTAGAATCCCAACCTAAAAGGATTGATGGATGACTTAACTGAAAACGTAAAATAGCATTTTAAGCCATACTCCTTGTTCTGGATTCATAATAATTTCTTTTGGAAATGAACTATATCTTAGATACTGAAGGCATTAAAAAGGCATTTCATTAATACATATTAAAATTTAAATATAATGATCCTTCTATTATAAATCTTGCTGCTTTGGCTATGATAGGGTTTTTCACATTTTAAAGTATAACTAAAGTATGATGAAATTTACCTTATACACACTATACCTTTACTGCATTGTCTGGTTTAGACAATATTAAATATTAGAGCTGTAAAATTTAATAAAGCAGTCCCTAGCTGCATGTGACTACACTTAAATTAATTGAAATTCAGTGAAATTTTAAATTTAGTTCCTCAGTAACACTTGCCACATCTCAAGTGTTTAACAGTCTGGCTACTCTTATTGACAGCACAGAAACAGTTATACCATTATAGGAAAATATAATTGGACAAGGTTGTTTAGAGTCTGAAATTAAGAAAATAAAAGAATATTAACTTGACTTTTGATATGTCATTTCTTTCTGTAGATCCAAGTTTTTGTTTAAAATTATATTGCTTCTGCTCAATGATTTTTTGAACGTTTTTTGGTAGTGCCAATCAATTACACATAAAATAAATTTCCTCAGTCCCTATTTTAACAAAAAAGTCTCTGCTTCTTCTTCCCTGTGTGTGTGTTAATTGTTCAGACGTGTCCAACACCTTGCAACCCCATGGACTGTAGTTTGCCAGGTGTCTCTATCCATGGAATTCTCCAGGCAAGAATACTGGAGTGGGTTGCCAATTCCTTATCCAGGAGATCTTCTCAACCCAGGGCTAAAACCTGGGTCTCCTGCATAGAAGGCAAATTGATTATCATCTGGGTCACCAGGACCTATTTTTACTTTGGAATTCTTAGTCAACAATTCTGAGTTTTTCCTTTAATCACTTTAATGATATCACTCCATTGTTGATGGCATATATATATATATATTTATTTACTTTTGACAAATGGGAGGTTTTGACATATGTATACATTGTAAAATGATTACTAATTAACACACCCATCACCTTCCACATTTACTTGTGTGTGCATTTGTGTGAGGGGGTTGAGAATATTTGAGATTTACTTGTTTAGCAAATTTAATGAAAACAATGCATTATTGTTTACTATAGTCACCAGGCTGCCCATTACGTCTGCAGAATTTATTCATCTTGCAATGAAAAGTCTGTATGCTTTGATCAATATGTCCCTGTTTCTTCTAATCCGTACTTTCCGGTATCCATCTCCTACTGTCTATTGCTTTGAGTTCTGCATATATTTTAGATTCCACATTTAAGTAAGATAAAGATTTATTTCTCTTTCTGTATTTGTCTTTATGACTATCTTTCAGGCTTTATCCATGTTGTTATATGAGTTTCCTTCTTTAGCACTGAATAACATTCCATTGTGTCTCTCTGTATTTGTATATATGTACAATTTTCTTCATCCTTTCATCTGTCAGTGAACATTTAGGTTGTTTGCATATGTTGACTACTGTGAATAATGCTACAGTTAACATGTAAGTGCAGTTGACGCTTCAATATAGTGATTTTTATTTCCTTTGGATTTATACTGAGAAGTGAAGTTGCTGGATATTATGGTAGCTCTATTTTTAATTTTTTGAGGTACCTCCATACTGTTCTCTATTCATGGCTTTAGCAATTTATAGTCTTACCAATAATGCACAAGTATTTCCTTTTCTTATTATCCTCACCAACACTGTTATTCTTTGACTTTTTGCCAATACTCACCCTAACATGTGTGAAGGGCTTTCCTGGTGTCTCAGTGGTTAATAATCTGCCTGCCAATGCAGGAGATACAGATTCCATCTTTGGATCAGGAAGATTCCCTGGAGAAGGAAATGGCAACTCCTTCCAGTATTCTTGCCTAGAAAATCCCATGGACAGAAGAGAGCCTGGCAGGCTAAAGTCCATGGGGTCACAAAAGAGTCAGACAAGACTTAACAACTAAATGACAACAGGTGTGAGATGTTTTATCTCATTATGGTTTTGATTTGCATTTCCCTATTGAAAGTCTGACGCTGGGAGGGATTGGGGGCAGGAGGAGAAGGAGACAACAGAGGATGAGATGTCTGGATGGCATCACTGACTCAATGGACGTGAGTCTGAGTGAACTCCGGGAGATGGTATGGACAGGGAGGCCTGGCGTGCTGCGATTCATGGGGTCGCAAAGAGTCGGACATGACTGAGCGACTGAACTGAACTGACTGATCAGTTATGTTAAGCATCTTTTCATGTACCTGTTATCCATTTTTATACCTTTTTTAGAAAAATATCTGTTCGGCTCTGTACCTGTTTTTAAGTCAGGATATTATTATTATTATTTGCTAAGCAACGGCACCCCACTCCANACAGGGAGGCCTGGCGTGCTGCGATTCATGGGGTCGCAAAGAGTCGGATGCGACTGAACTAAACTGAACTGAAGTGAAGATACTACTTGCCTTTGTCACTGTGATGACATTGGCGCTAATGATACAAAAGTAACAATGGGTAAAATTGCTGCTTCCATAACACAAAGCCAGGAAATGGCACTAAATTGTACTAGCAGTCAATGCAGTCTTCACTGCCATCCAGTCACAGGAAAAAAGAATTACACCTGTGTCACTTTAAGGAAGTGCTTGATGAAACACTAACATAAAAACTTTGTTTTATGTAAGAACATATTTTCCCAATGCCTTATAAAGTTTCTCTTGAGGAAAAGCACTTGTTCAATTTCTCTGAATTTTGAGCTGAATTAGCAATTCACGCAATACCATTTTCATTTGGAAGAACAGCTAACAGTCATTCAGCCTTGGGTATCTGACAGATATTTCCTCAGAAATAAACAAATTGAGCCTGACAGCATTTGTTAGTAATGATCAAACTCAAGCTCTCAAGCAAAACTTAGGAGTTTTGAAAATATATCCACCACTCTGAGCATAATAGCTTCCCAAGACTTTTCTGTTGAGATTGATGGTGATATTAACAAATATGATTTTTTGATATTGTATAATGAAATGTGTCAACATTTAAAAGATCTGCAATATTTTCCAAACGACCAATGCATGCTACAAAATCGTGTATAGTTAAAAGAGCCCTTCACAGTGCAAAATAAACTAATCAATGTTAATGTAACAGTACAGAGAGCTCACTGATAGGATCTGAGAGTCCACACTGCAACTAGCCTTCAGCAGAGCTGCGATGGCATCGGAGAGCATCCCCAGTCACTGGAGGGCAGTATCCCTGTGGTGGCGGTGGTTCAGTCGCTCAGTCGCGTCTGACTCTCTGTGACCCATGGACTGTAGCCCTCCAGGTCCGTCTGCCCATGAGGTTTCTCAGGCAAAAATACTACAGCAGGTTGCCATTTCCTTCTCCAGGGACGCTTCCTGACCCACGGTTTGAACCTGCAGCTCCTGTGTCTCCCGCGTGGCAGGTGGACTCTCTACCCGAGCCACCTGGAAAGCCCCAGAATGTGTGAGGTTGGCTTTCTTCACATTCTTCAACTGAATAAAAAATTTCAACAGACTCACTAAAAAAGCAGACACTAGGATCCATTGTCTTCGACTATGCCAGATAGTCAAGAGATTTGCAAAAATATAAAACAATGCCATTCTTCTAAACTTTTTTGGAAAAAAGTGACTTTTCATTAAAATATTTTATTTATGTTAACTTGTGATGGGCTTATTATTACCTTTAGAGGAATTAATGCTTTTTCATTATAAATAAGTTTTAATTAACTGTCAATGATACAACCCACACCAAGGCTCTTTGGGGTACTCAGTTAATTTTTAAGAGCATCAAGGAATCCTGATACCAACAAGTTTGAGAATGGTGCATCAGATGGAAGCAGAAAGAATAAAAAGGCTATTTTATTTTAGATAAGTAAAATAGGAAAAGCTTATGTAGGATAGCTAACAAAAAGGTTTTATTATAGCTTCAGAGTTAACAGCTTAGGTGGTTCATCAATGAGGAATGGAAAACACAATCAGGAACACTGAACTTAGCCACCACTGGCTGCAAGTAAAGCCACCACATACATCCATATCAGAAACAGTTCAGAAGCAGGCACAACCAAGACTTGGGAACTGAGGAGAAACAGGGGTGGATGTACTGCATAAAGAAGATATAGTAATTTCTATATATTTCTATACCCCCCGCCTTTTTTTTTGTTGTTGTTAGTTCAGCTTCTTTTCCTTTAGGCTGTAGGAGAACAAGTAAACATCTCAACCCTATGAGTGAATATTACAGTCCCTACAACTATGCTCACTGATCTGGTTACAAAAATACACCTGTATGATAGACACTTTCTCTGGACCCTCTCCCCACATTGCTTGGTCTCTATTACAACTATTTCCTTTGCACTGGAGCAGAATTTTAATCTGCTACCAAATAGTAATGACCCTGTAGCTTCCCATCTTCAACATCCTAACCACACATAGTACCTTTGGTGCTATTAAAAAGATGCAAGAGCAGAGGCAGCATCACTTGCCTACAAGGCACTCTCACACCTCTTCTCCCTTGAGCCTCTCAACAAGCCTATGAAACACAAAGGGCATCATCACTCCCACTGTACAGATGAGATCCAGAAAGCCAACGTGACTGAAGCTACCTGGCAGGTTAGGGACGGTACTGTGGCAAGCACGCAGCCATCTGTCTCCTAAAGCCGTGTTCTCTTCCCTTTAGGAGGCTGCCTCGGAACATCTGTCCTGTCACCTCCACATTCCTAGCCTTGCCTTTCCCACATGACAGAAGATGCTCAATACTGAATTCTGCTTTTATACAATCTAGAATATACATACGTGGACCCTAAATTCTTTTTTAAAGCCTCCAAAGAAAATTCAGTAGAATTCATATTAACTTTGAAAAACAGGTCTGTGCCATCTGACGCAGCAGGGCTGTATAGGCAAATAAAACAGAGACCACAAGAGAATTAGGGATCTTTGCCCTGAGTTCCAAGAATCTTTTCAACTCACTAATTTCAGAGGCAACGAACTACTTCTTGCCTCATCAATCACACCATCCTGAAAAAATGAAAATACACTCATGAAGCCAGATGCCATTACAACAGGGTAATCTCCAAACCCCATGGGCTGAGTCACATGGAAGAGTTAACTCCTGGGCCACAAAGTGGGCTATAAATTTGCTCCTGACATAATTCCTCCTACTCATTTCTAAGAGGTTGTGTGTACATAGAGAAAAAAGGAGAAGCAGGAACCTATAGGAGAGAAAAGAGCAGGGACACAGTGCAGCTTCCCAGAACCTGACTGAAAGGCCGAAGGACTATAAAAAATGAAGGAGGGAAAACCTTGGAGGGGATGGACCTGAGATGAAGGTCCGAAAGGCAGGGGAAGCTCTCACGTTTGTTAAGTCAGCTGGATGTATCTCACACCTGCCTTATCTTCGCCTTCCTGTTCTTTCCTTTCAGGATGCTCTCCCTTCAGAGATTCTTTTTTGGATCACAGATCTTTGAGCTACTTTAATGAACCCTATAAATCCTATTCCCAGAGAACTGCACTTCTCCACAAAGCTGTGTCCACTTTCGAGGCATCTTAGGCTCCCTGAGGCTCCCTCAGGGGCTGAGAACCTGCAGGACAGTTAGAACCACAGTCCACTCATACTCCACTCCAACTAATGGTCAATTCCTTCATTAAGCACCAGACGGTGTCCACAATCTGGGAGGGAAAGAATGGGCAGGCTTTGATTTTTGTCTCAGAGGTAGTGACAAAAATGAAATAAACAGGGAAGAGATTTCTCTAGATGAGGTCAAGGCTTCATGATCGCTGGGAGGGATGGTGTAAAGTTATGGGTACTGACAGTCAAACTGTGTGACCTCAAGGGTCCCTTGTAACCCAAGAGACTGATTTTGGAATGCTCCACACAATGGCAGAAACGCACCTTGGGGGGAATTTTAAGTCTTAACTTTTGACACCTAGAGGACACACTTAGGTGGGAATTTCTAACCACTCCCCTCACCTTCGGAGGCACTGGCGACCCACTCCAGTACTCTTGCCTGGAAAATCCCATGGGCGGAGGAGCCTGGTAGGCTGCAGTCCATGGGGTCGCTGAGAGTCGGACACGACTGAGCAACTTCACTTTTACACATTGGAGAAGGAAATGGCAACCCACTCCAGTGTTCTTGCCTGGAGAATCCCAGGGACAGAGGAGCCTGGTGGGCTGCCATCTATGGGGTCGCACAGAGTCGGACACGACTGAAGCGACTTAGCAGCAGTAGCAGCCCCTCACCTTCTAGGATTTGGGGAGAAAATTTCTCACTACCCCTCTCATCCTGAAGCCTCAGGAATGAACACTGGATACAGTGGGCTGGGACCGATCTGGCGGTCGGAAGGAGTGACCAATCCCTGGGTATTCCTTCAGTGACGCAGTGACACTCAAACACAGCGGGGGGGACATGGGATGACTTGGTCCTTCAAGACCAAAGAAAAGCAAGCAAGCAGGAGGCAGCGTGGAAACAGGGGGGACAGAGAGTCAGAAGAGCACAGGAGAGATGGGGGCGAACACGGCATGGGAGCAAAGGGCAGGAACCATCAAGGGATACAAGCAGCGGACGACACACAGGAGAACACAGCATTTCCCCAAATTCTAGCATCCATCTTCCTCCTCCAGATTCTGCCTCTTGTAGGTATCACCTGTAGTATAACTTACTAGTTCCCTTTAAGAAGACTCTTTTTAAAAAACTTATTTATCCTCACCATATAAGGCAAAAGTGCCAGTTATATTTCTAGTATATATTAGAATAAGGCATAAGTATTAAAATAAAAATGTATCCCACATTCCACTTAAAATCACCTGGCCCCACAGAGGTCCAGGTACCACTCTCTGACACATGCTGGGAGCCATGAGTCCTGAGTCTGAAGTTTGGTCCTGACTCCAGCCTCACTTCTCAGCATGATCCCCCCATCTTATAGTGAAGGAGAACCAGGTAAATCTTAATGCTGCCCTGCATGGCTCCAACAGGTTAGCGGATTTCTCTGTGGCTGGCAAAGGTACCCACCAAGATGACATGTTAGCAGGATCCTAGAAACGTCCTGGTTTCTGCTCATTTGGGGTTAGATACAGATGGTGGCAGGGGCAAGGCATCTGGGGAAAGAGGAGGGAGGGACAAGAAGGCAGTCTGGTGTAGAAGGAATGTCAGGCTTGAACCCGAATGCCCACTTTCTCGGTGAGTGTAAGCTTTTTAATCTTAAAATGAGGCTAACCATGCCCTTTCCCTTATTCAAAAGATTAACTTTCACTCAACTTCATCTTTCAAAAATTATATGCCAACAATACTAAACTAACTCTTGAAATTCCCATTCAGACATACATACAGGAGGTGGATAACATTTGGGCCTTTCCCACTAGCTATCAGTTCAGTTTTGGCAACTTTGCTAGTGGAGTTAAATTAAGAAATGTATTGTATTGCTTGCCTTTTTTTTTTAGTAATAAGCTTTCTTTAACCGACACAAAGGACAGAGATGGACAAGAGTACGTGAGTGGCAACTCTTACAGATTAATCTGGTGTTCACTGGACTTAAATCTGGTCAAATGTATGCTCAAAATAAGGGAAAAGAACAAAAGTGAAGACTTTCTGGAAATTTATGAGCCAAGATTATATAAAGACACAGTTAGGGAGTTAGTAATAGAAACCCCTCCTTATAATGCATAAATCTAGAGTCATATTTACCACATTCGATTTCTGTTTATTTTCAGGAACACATTATGCTCAAAATGCTCTCATCTCATAGAAGATTTAAAGCAGTCTACAGCAAAATACAAACGGGTAAGTCTGGACAAGAGCCAACATAAATCAGAAGGCCAAAAACATAAAAATAAAACTATGTATTTTATTATGTATAAGTTAATATCTAAAATATATCTCCATTATAAAATGTAAAAAAAAAAACAAAACGAAGAAACAAACGAAGCCAGGGGAAGGTGAGAACAGAAAACACGGATGACAGATTCTCCAGTTAGAAAGCTGAACCGCGCTTCCTGCCAGCCAAAGCTAAGAGGGAAATGTGACCACCACCTGATTCTTGTTACAGAGCCTTAGATCTGAGCACTTAGATCTGAAAATGGTTCCTCTTCCTGGGTTTTCGATGAGAAACAGATCCTAGGACAACCCACAGTACATACATGAACTCGCTTCTTAAGACCAGCTTTGACTGTGACCTCAGGGTTAGCTGGCCTGAGCATCTCTGAAGCAGGAGGGCAGGGGCAGGTGATGGAGGTCAAATGAGCAGCTTGGAGGCTCCCATGAGACGAGGAGGAAGAGTTCAGGACACCCTGAAGCACAGTGTGAGCCTCAGGTCAACTGTTTAACCCCGAGCTCTGGGCACTCGAGAACTGGAGAGGTCTTGATGCTGAGACTGACTCGAGAGGTGCAGAAGTGACGTCCCCATGTGAATAATCCGGCTAAAGTGGCTCTGATACCAGGCCCATCCCACTCCAGCTCAGAAACAAACGGCTTACTTACAGGGGTGCTCTTTGCAAAACAGCAAGAATAGTCTTGGGCACGTCCATTGAGCTCCCTGGGGCAGAGGCTACTAACTGGGCCCCCACATCCATTTTCTCCTTCACCTTTCAGTTGCAGAACCCCCTGCATTTTAACTGGGCACATGACCACCCAAATTAAGAGGCTCTCTGTCCCAGAGCTCCTCTCAGCCAGGTGTAGCCAGAGTGACTGGAGCAACTCCAGGGCATGGCCTTTAGAAAAGAAAACTGTTCTCTCTCTCGCCCCAGGGGAACTGGACATGTAGCTGATGATGCTCTGAGTTGCCCAAGGACAACACCCCAGGGGTGGCTGGACAACAAGCTCAAAGGAAACCAAGTTCCTGATGACCTTGTGGAGTTAAGGCTGCCCTGGGCTATCTGGTTACCTCTGTATTAGAGAAGAGAAAAATAAACTTCTCAGAGCCTCTGTAGTTTAGCTTCTCCTTATAGCCACTCAGCCTGTGCTTTAATATCACTCACTACAGAATGGAAAGATGGCCAGAGGGGAGACTTCAAAGGACTCAGGCAACACCCCAGAAAACTGAACTCACGATTTACCTCAGCCAACAGGTCAGAAAATGACAGCCACCAAATAAGCTTGGCCTCCTGCTTCTTCCCCAGGAAAGGCCCAGCCACATCCTCTGAGAGAAGCCCAAACTCAACACATAGCCTGTCCACTGTATGCCTGGACCAAATCCTCAGGAGCTGGTAACACAGACTGCCTTCCCACTGACACTCAGCAAGGACACCCCCACCCGACCTTTTCCCCTAAAGCAGGAGAGCTCCAGACGTCTCTGCTCTGGATAATCACTGTTCCTGAGGACAGGCCAAGCCCAGTAAGGCGGGGGCTGAAACAGCTGTGGTGGGGGAGGCACAAGAGGGACTGTGTGTGAGGCTCGGTGGAGGGGAGTCCAGCGCTCCAGAACAAAAGCCACAGCTGGGAACTAGACAAGGAGGGACACCCTCCCGTCTGCCCAGGATTTCTGGGCTCCAGAGGCCTGAGGGTGCAGCGCCTGCTCCTTCTGTGCAGTGCACCCCCACCACCCCCCTCCCCGGTGACACAGCTCCGCCCAGCAGCTGCCAGTTGCTAACGAATTCCCGCCACCGGCACCTGCTGCTGCTTGCGGATCTTGTTGAAGAGTTCCATGTATTGGACCATGGTGTCTGCTGGGCTGTAGACAGCGTCATGTCTGTTCCCAAACACTGCGGGCGCCCCTGGGGTGTGGCTGCCTAGAAAGCTCTGCAGGAACTCCAACAACAAGCTCCAGCAGTCGCTAGCTACCACACAGGGGCCATACTCCACCTGGGGACCAAGAGAAGGGAGATGGAGGGTGAGTGAGAGCAAGGACAGGTCATTTGCCCTCTGCATCCATCTTCCCCAACCCGGAGACCAGGACACAAACCTTCCAACCCAGAGTTGCCTTGCAGGAAATATCCAGCTCAGACACCAGGAATTTGAAACCCTCAGCACTGTACCCTTTAAGCTCAAACATTCTCATCTTGGGATTATCAACTCACAGCCCTACGCACAAGACCCAGAGGCATAGCTCGGTCCCTTCAAATTATTTCTGAATTTTATAGTCCCAGCTATGATGGGTGTAGATTCATGGACAGCTTGGGAAAATTCTATGAAAGAAAAAGAGGAGCAGGAGAAAGAGTCTGCGAGTATGTATGCGTTGGGGAAATTGACAAGAGGGCAAAAAGACATATAGGCCCGTAAGTCACTTCAAGACCAACCGTTATTCCCAAGGTAGATATAACCTGGGCTCTGACCCTAAGAAATAATTTCCCAACTCATGTGACAGGGGCCAAAGGATACAGATCTTGCTGCTGCTAAGTCACTTCAGTTGTGTCCGACTCTGTGTGACCCCATAGACGGGACCTCACCAGGCTCCCCCGTCCCTGGGATTCTGCAGGCAAGAACACTGGAGTGGGTTGCCATTTCCTTCTCCAATGCATGAAAGTGAAAAGTCAAAGTGAAGTCGCTCAGTCGTGTCCGACTCTTTGCGACCCCATGGACTGCAGCCTACCAGGCTCCTCCACCCATGGGATTTCCCAGGCAGGAGTACTGGAGTTGGGTGCCATTGCCTTCTCCGATACAGATCTTAGGCTTGGTCATTCTCCTCTCCCTGTTTTTCACTGGAGAGATGGCAGGGGAAATTACTGGCAAGTATAAGGAGAAATAAGTAAAGAAACTGCCAGGTGTGTTTGTGTTGCAAAGTTGAAAACGTGGAGGATAAACAAACAGTGAGCTCCCCGTTGGTCTTGGCAAATTCTCTGTTATGAATGTAATGAGTCAGGACATCTTAGCTCTAGAGGTCTCTGGAGTGTTGCAGTAGTCATGACCACTAATGCCGTTTTCTCCACCTGTCCTGCTTTTGAGGACTTAACCTATCCCCAGGTCTCCACATTTTAATTCCCTCCTTAAATGCTAATCCTGCAGGAGGTATCACAGTCCCCAAAGTCAGCAGTGCTCTCTGCCCTGAACTCCCAGAGCAATCTGTGCTTCCTTTATGGCATTTCTTACAGACTAACTTCAAAAACAGCTTGCATGTTTAGGCCTGGCTCTCTTATTAAGTCATAAATGTTCAAAAGGAAGGCCCTGCAGTTTACTTATTCTTTTTTTTTTTTTTTTAATCTCACACAGTGCTGGGACTGTGTTAGATTGTGCAGACTCTCACTGGTCCCAAAGCCAGCTACTGTCACACTCCATCTTTGTTATTTTCAATATGTCACAGATGAAATCGTCACACATACCATGAAAGAAAGTGGACAGCATGTCAAAGGGCAGGGCACATCTTTGCTTCAAAACTTTGATTGGTCCCTCCATGTAACAGTTCACCTGCCCCTCCCTGACCATCCCTCCTCTTCTCCTTCCTAAGCCAGCCTTCCTAAGCTTTCTACCTGCTGCGAATTCAGCTCCCCATTCCCATCCTGGGCTACAGTGTCCCTCAGTGATTAAAGAAAGGGTAAAAAATGCACGGCAAGGAAGCATAGCTGCTCTGCAGACAGGAATCAGGGAGGCAGACACATCTGCCTGCAGGAAACTGCAGAGCCAGGCCCTTCACCACACCTGCTCTAGTTCACCAAGGTCTTACCTCCACGGAGATGCCTCGGGCACTAGGCCCCATTGTGACCGTGCCCACCTTCACTAGGAAGTCACAGTACTGGTAACGGGTTCCCCGGGTCTCGATCTTGCTGGCCTTGGCACTCTGGAAAAAGCCCTTGAGTTTCACCATGAGTACGTCAAAGTTGGTGTCGGCAACAAGGCAAGGGCCATTCTCAAAGAGGGCGAAGCAGCTCAAAGGGTACTCAGAATTGTGCATCACATACATCAGCTTCCCGGCCTGACCTGCAAGGGATGGAGATCCTGCTCAGTGACAAGACCTTCCTAAGCACATCCCAGAGTAGAGGCCAAAGTGCTGAATGGGGCCAGGAGGCAATCCAGCATCGCCCCAGCAGTCCTGGAGGGCGGTGGAGGCAAGGCCCTCACCAACAGCCTTTTCCAGAGAAGACCAGCAATCAGGCAGCATGTGGCAGAACCCACTCAATCTACAGAAAAAAGTGATGGGCACACTGGAACTTTTAATGGTCCAGATAATGGTTTATTTCGTTTTTTCCCCCAGCTTTTATATTTGTTTCTGATAGTTGGGAGTAAGTTTTGCACCCCATTATTTGTAGTCAGCCCTGCATTTTTGCATTCTGGTTGTTATGCCTTTTAGTTTTTAGTTTTTAGTTTCTATTTTCCTTTTTCTTCTCTCTTGCTCTTTTTTTCTTTTAGCCACATGGTACAGCATCTGGAATTTCCCTGGCCAGGGACCAAACCTGCACCCCCTGCAGTAGAAGCACAGAATCTTAACCACTGGACCACCAGGGAAGTCCCTGGTTTAACTCTTAGGGTGAGTGATGGGCTCACAGATGGATGATTAAAGATGATGATTAATAACTCACACAAGATTTACATATGGTCTTCTGTATAGTCATATATTACATAACAAGGAAAACAAAAGTAACAGCTTTTGAGCACACCACACGAAGCAAGTGCTCTCTTTTTTGCCCATCACTCCCTTCCTTGGCCTCCGGCCTCTTTGAAACAGAGGAAGTGGCCCCGCAGCAGCAGCACGGGGGAGAATCTGAACACGAGGCTGGACGGGAGGCCAGAGCCTTGTCTTCTGTGCCCAAGTTTAGTCTTCATCCTGAAGGCAACGGGGGGCGGTGGCGGGGGGTGGCTTTGGAGAATTTTAAGACATCTAGCTGACTTAGGAAGCAAGCAGTGCAGTACAACTGTAGTAGAAACAACTTGGAATCTAGATCAGAAGATCCAGTTTTAAATCTTGGCTTACCGGTTCCAGTTCCTGAGAGGTGAGTTTTCCAAGTCCTTAAACTAGCCCCAATACTGTGCTAGGGCTGAAAAGGCATGTAAGCAGAGGACTTAGCTCCTGGCCTCAAGAAGCTGACAATTTCACTGAAGACTGTTATTGTCCTTCCCTGATAGCTCAGTTGGTAAAGAATCCACCTGCAATGCAGGAGACCCCTGTTCGATTCCTGGATTGGGACGAGAAGGGATAGGCTACCCACTCCAGTATTCTTGGACTTCCCTTGTGGCTCAGCTGGTGAAAGAATCTGCTTGCAATGCAGGAGACCTGGGTTCAATCCCTGGGCTGGGAAGATCACCTAGAGAAAAGAACAACTCCCCACTCCAGTATTCCAGCCTGGAGAATTCCATGAAATGTATAGTCCATGGGGTTGTAAAGCTTCGGACACGACTAAGCAACTTTCACTTTCATTGAAGATAGGTGGAAAACATTTTTAGACCATGAAACCAAAGTGTTTGCCTCATGATAGACCAGAAGTCTTTGGAGGGAAGGAAAGACTTCAGGGAGGCAAGTGGTCAAAGTGGCAAGAGTCAGTTGGAAGAACCTTCATGGAAAAAATAGGACCTGAAGTAGGATACAAAGTGGGTAGGATTCAGGCAGGGATGAGAGCGCAGCAATGGGAATGAGTGCAGAGACAAGTGCAGGCGGTGTGGCGGCCTCTGCAAGCCTCCACTATGCTACCACTGCCTGAACACCATCGGCTCCGCACCAACCCCGTCCCACTCCCCCCCAACTGCCTGCTGCATACTCACACCTTTCACCTGGGAAGTCCAGTTCCAAACATTTTAATCCTCCAATAAAGACATCCAAAGCCGATCTGTCATTCTGGTCTCATGCAGACTCACTCTGATTACATACTTAATTCATCTTATGGGAGTCTGGAAGTGTTTTTATTCTCTTGAAAAAATTCTGAAAAGCTTTTGGTCCCTGACCAGCCAGCACCCACACCACTACCTGGGAATCTGTTACAAATGTATATTCTCCACTCTACCCCACAGCCACTGGGTCAGAAACTCTGCGGGGGTGAGGAGGAGAAGGGAACCCATCCATCTGTGTGATAATAAGCCTTCCCTCTAGGTGATGCTAAAGCTAGACAGTGTGAGAACTTCTGATTTAAAGGCACAGAGCCGGTAAGCGACAGAACTGGAACTCTAATCCAGGCGTCCTGACCTCCTTCCATCCTACCCCACAGCCCACCAAGAACCTGCTGTTTCTCCAACTAGACTGTAGTTCCTTGAAAGCAAAAGTCTGACCAGGAAAACAGAGACCAGGGAGTGTCACAGAAGTAGCATGTCATCTTATATCTGTATGCTGCTGCTGCTGCTGCTAAGTCACTTCAGCCGTGTCTGACTCTTAGCTACCCTATGGACTGCAGCCCACCAGGCTCCTCTGTCCACGGGATTCTCCAGGCAAGAGTACTGGAGTGGGGTGCCATTGCCTTTTCCACATCTGTATACTAGTGTTCTGTTTTCCAAATGCTTTCATAACTGTTCACTCTTTTGATTCTTATGTTCTGCCTTTTGCAGGCAAAACAAATGTTAACATTGCAACTGCACTGATCATGAAATTCAGTACAGCTCTTAAGCTACCATTTATTAGCTATTTATTCCATGACAACCTTGGTTCGAAGAGCTTTGTGTGTACGAACTTATTTAACTAGGAGATAAATACTGGAATTATCTTCATTTTGCAGATAACTGTACTGGGAAGGGTGCAAAAACAGAGCCCACACAGGTAAGTTTCTTTAGAGGGGGTTTAATACAGGGAATGAAGTACAGGGGTTGGTAGAACTGAAAAATCAAATGGAATGGTGAGGTCACCCAAAGATTAGTAACACAGGGAGCCGCTACCATCCCTAGGGCTAGAAGGAAAAAGGGCAGATGTGCTGTTCTGAGAGCCAGGAACAAGGGTTGCCTAACAGGAGGTAGAACCAAGGAAGAGACACAGCCCAAGGCAGAGGGACAGGGAGAGAGGCTATCTCTCTCTTTCCTCCTCTCTCCAATTTTTGCCAGTGCCTTTCACTGGCCAAAGGGAAATAAATGGGGGCCAGGCAAATGTAGTTCACAGGAGCAGGGCAGGGAATAAATCCCTGGGGAAATAGGCAAGTGACCGGCACAGGAACAGTCACAGACTGC
The DNA here is from genome assembly GCA_006410675.1 of Oreotragus oreotragus. NCBI lineage: Eukaryota > Metazoa > Chordata > Mammalia > Artiodactyla > Bovidae > Oreotragus > Oreotragus oreotragus. The sequence goes on from SJYX01002010.1 coordinate 234,006, forward strand.
AGAATTACCTAAGGATGCAGTTAGCTGTGGCAGGCAGGACTCCGTTATCCGGTTCCATGATTTAGGCTTATTCACTGTGCTGTGGAACCATCCAAAGTCAAGTTACTGAAGAGACAAGACTAAAAGAACCCAGGTTCCCTAACTCCTATTCAGAGATTCTCTTTACCTCCCTACCACCACCACCCACAACGCACCTCAATTTGAAATACATTTAAACAAGTTAATTCATCAATCAAGGTTATGCTAAGGTGGTAGCCAAGGCCACTGGCTAGGTGTGGGAAACAGGAAGCTTTTGTACAGAAAGTTCCCCAAACTGTTAAAGCTCCAACAGAATCATACACAAAGGCTTCTGAGCTTAAAAAGAGACTTTTTCAAACTTTCGAGTGCATAAAGATCACCTGTGAAACTTACTATAATGTAGATTATGACTGATTTCCAGTGAGTCTGTAAGCTGGGCCAGGAACCTGCACCTCTAACAAGCAACCCAGATGATTCTGAGAAGATTAGTGACCAACACTTTGAGAAATGAAAAATGCTTTAAAAGTGCAAAAAGACTACAACACAGGCCCAGACTAAGAGATGAAGGAAAAAATTAATGAATTCAGAAACACATATACCACATATCCAAGAACATCACCCTCAGCAGACGAGCAGAAAGATTCCAACGAACATGAATGTCTATTAACTCCAAACCAGATTCCAGCCATCCCACAGACCCATCTCTCACTGACCTTGGCTGCCCAGGGTAGAGGCAGCTGTGTGATAGGTCTCACAGTCCACACAAAATGTTCCTTGCTTCTCTGCTCCAAGCATCTCCAACTTCCGGGTGAGGAGCTCCACAGTCTGCTGGACACTCTTGCCCTCTGCCACGGGCATCTGAGACACACTGGAAGGAAAAGGACCAAAATCATCAAGAGTCATTCACTTGCCTGCAGAATCATAGCTCATCAGGGCCAGTATGTGCACAGACACCATCAACCCAAACCTTCTCAGTTTAAAAAGAAGGAAACAGAGGCCCATAGTCTCTTGAGAACTCCACTAAGAACCAGAGCAGGTCTCAGGACGCATACCAATGCTTTGAACTTCCTGTTTAGAGCACCTCCGTTTAGGGAGTGTGGCAAGTATGCCAACGTTCAAGAGATTTTAGGTGGCACAGAGAGTGAGCATTCAGTAACACAGGGTCATACAATGAGAAAGGGATTTCTTCTGCGCTTCTTTCAGTTTTGACTACATCAAGAAGAAAGCCTCAACTTGGAATTATTATTCCAATTATTATTACTCTCTTTAACACTTTGCATGCAAGCTGTCCAGCACAGTAGCCACAAGCGACTATCTACATTTAAATGAATTAAAAATTAAAACCTCAACTCCTCAGCTGCAAAACCCACATTTCAAGGCTTGACAGCCAACAAGTGGCTGAGAGCAGTGCTAATACAGAACATTTGCATCAAGGCAGAAAGTTTTAAGGATCCTGGGACCAAAGAGAAAGCAAGCCTCAAGTTTCTAATCCTTGGACGTGAAAGGCAACAGCATGTACACAAATTTAACCAAAACAATGAAACAAAAAGTCATTTCCAAGATTTCCATCTATGGTGAGGGAAACTGGCTCCCCCTTTACAGAGTGGCAGGTAACAATCACCAAGGACCAGCTATGTGACAGGTAGTGCCCAAAGACCTTTCGATGAACTAACTCTTTGAATCCTCACATTAGCCCCGTAAGATATACAATTATCTCTTTGTTACCAATGAGGAAAGAAAAGTACACAGGGGTTGAATAACTCGCACAAGGTCACACAGCTTGGTGTGGTGTGGCCAAGAGTCTAAGCCAGGCAAGCTGGCTCCACGTCCATGCTCCTAACTCTACCAGAACGCTTCCTCAGGAATACAGCTGTAAATACTTTTAAGGAAAAGAGAGAATTAAAAGAAGACATTAATAAATAATAGTTCAAGTGCTCATGGCTATTTAAATATCTTAAGTAGAATCATATGTGGCTGAATGTTGGGGGACACTGCATTACTTTATAATCAACCAAAATCAACTAAATGAAGCTATAGAGTCCTACTGTTACTAAAACTGTCTCTAATCTCCATCAGAAAAAGTACTAACAAGTAATGATGATAATATGCCTTATTTTGAAATATAAGAGAATCCCTAAGGTGATGCTACTGGGGTCAGAAGGCCTAGAAGCCTGAAAAAGTTGAGAAGCGTCCCAACAGAGAGTCCTTTCCCTGCTTGCCTTCTGCCCTGAGGGAACAGGTACTTCCAGGGTGTCATGCCTCTTTGCAGCACGCTTTTTTTTGGCTGCACCACAAGGCATGCAGGATCTAATTCCCCAATCAGGGATTGAACCCATGCCCCCTGAAATAGAAGGTGCCTCCTGCAGTGGAAGAGTGTTAACCACTGGACTGCCATGAAAGACTCTAGCAAACTTTTCATTCCCATTCTTCACACCCCTCTTACACTACAGGACTTTGAAGGAGGCTCACGATGTCAACTTCAGGAAGCAAATGTGCAGTCACTGACAAATCTGCAAGACCTGGGCTACCAGGAGTTCCCACGGGCTCTTACATGAGAAGCCTAGAGCCATTGCCTTCAGATAACCTGGCCTCTAAGCCCTCTCTGGGAGAGATGCTCAAAATATATATTTTTTAAAGCTCTGAAATCTAGCATTTTGGAACTAAATGACTCCAAGAGAGTTAAGCCCATACCTTTCCCTGCCACGCTGACTTATAACATGTTAGAAATAAGTCCATAGAAACTAAACCAACCATGTAATTAAACAGAATAGGAAACAGGCCCTGAAGAGGTGATGTGCCTGTTAATTCCTATCTCCTAATTCCCAACAGCTCATTTTTTCCCTCCAGACTCAAGCTCTTACAAAGGCCAAACTAGAACCAGACACATGCTGATCTAACTGCATTTAGTGGCTGTAAGGAGGGGCAGGCAAAAATCTAAAAAAGATACTATCTCCTTGCTGCCTATCCCTTACCCATCCAAGCCCTGCCTGCAGACGGGTCCGAGTCCCGACATACTACTTTCAACCCTAAAGTTCTACCCAGGGCTTCACGGTCAAGAAATTGTACCAAGAAAAAAGGAAAGAGGTACACGATCATTAACGGGTTCTTAAATCGTTTTTCCTGCCGTCTTCCAGGAAGAAGGGGCGAATCTCCGAGGAAAGGGGCCTGCAGATTCTGCAGCCCTCGCGGTGGCCCCCTCACCCACACAATCCGAGGACATTTTGCTCATCTTCCGGGGGACTGCGGACTCTGGTCGGGATCCTACTCCCGGGTATATTGGAGGCTCCAGGGGCCTTCAAGTCCCCAAACCCGCACAAAGTCCTCTGAAGTCCTACCAAGTCACTCCCATGGTGTCGGGCCAGGAGGATGGGAGGATGAAACAACTGAAATGCGATGTGCTCCAGCAGCCCACACGAGGAGAAACCACCTCGCTAAAGCGAGCTCCGACGGAGGGAGGCGCTCCGGAACTTACGTAAACACACAGCGCCCAGTCGACACGCCCACGAGGAAGGGCGTGTCTAGGTCCTTCGGTGAGGTCACTGTCCGACTCCGCCCCGCCCCCCACCCCCTGGTTCGCAGCTCAGGGAATTCCCATTCGCCGGGGCACCCTGGACCCAGATCCATGAAACTAGGTAGTGTAGCTCAGACTATAACCACTTAGAGAAGACAACGTTAAATTCGGGAGGACCCAGCTCCAGGACCCGTGAGCTCTTTTTGGTGGGGTGGGACGGGGCTTCTGGCACACCCGGCCTCCAGACGCGAGGTGGCGCTGTGAGCTCCGGTGGGCTCTTGGGCGCTGGGTGTTTACTGCGCAAGCGCACTCGGGGCCTTTTTTCCTCCATACCCACGTGGGAAACTTCGCGGCTCGGTTTTCTAGAAAAATGCCCAAGTTCAAGGCGGCCCGCGGGGCCGGGGGTCAGGAAAAGCATGCGCCGCTGGCCGAGCAGATCCTGGCTGGGGATGCGGTGAGGGCAGGAGCCCGAGAAAAACGGCGAGGTCGCGGAACTGGAGACGAGGAGGACGAGTACGTGGGGCCCCGGCTGACCCGACGGATTTTGCAGCAAGCGCGGCAGCAGCAAGAGGAGCTCGAGGCCGAGCATGGGAGCGGGGACAGGCCCGCGGTGCCGCGGGAGCGCACCACGCGGCTGGGTGAGTGGCGGGGATGGGGTACGAGGAGGAGGGTGGGTAGCTGGGGCGGACGGCAGAAAGGGGAATAGCTTGGAATTTAAAAAAAAAGGCAAAACAAAAAACCAAAAACTGAGGCCCTTGGCAAAGGTAATGGGGTTGGGAGACCCAGCTCTGGGGCAGATTGAGGGTTGCCGGAGCCCTCCATGCCCATTCCTTAGAGTGGCACAAGAGAGAATAGGCATCACCGAGGTTAGGCCAGCAGGAAGTGGCTACTCACGCCGCTAAGTTCTCCTGGCATTTATTTATGTGTTTTGGAAGTAATCATAGAATGTCTACTACGCACATGCCGCCGTGCTAGGAGTTTAGATGGTTTAGGTAAAAAAATGTAAACAGGGTAAAGGTATACCTAACGTCAGGATCTTCCAGTGTAGCCCAAGAGAGAGAATTAAGTAAGCAATTAGAATAATGCACTCATGATAAAGTATAGTTTCTCTGAGAACAATAGCATTAGTCTTGGGAGTCAGGTTTCCCAGGTTGTGCTGAGAACTGAAAGTGGGGAGTGCTCTGATCACAAAGAACAATATTGTTTCAGGCCTAGAAAGGGAGCGAGATTATTTAAAAGATGGCCATTTTTCTTGTTATTATTCTGAGAGTGTTGACCTCCAAGTTGCTTAATCCATTTCTCAACACTCATCTTTCATTTGTGAGCAGCGTTCACAAACGGAGAAGGCAATGGCAGCCCACTCCGGTACTCTTGCCTGGAAAATCCCATGGACAGAGGAGCCTGGTGGGCTGCAGTCCACGGGGTCCCTAAGAGTCAGACACGACTGAGCGACTTCACTTTCACTTTTCACTTTCATGCATTGGAGAAGGAAATGGCAACCCAGTCCAGTGTTCTTGCCTGGAGAATCCCAGGGGCGGGGGAGCCTGGTGGGCTGCCATCTTTGGGGTCACACAGAGTCGGACACGACTGAAGCGACTTAGCAGCAGCAGCAGCGTTCACAAACACTAGCCTCCTTGCTACAGTATCTTTACTCCGCTTCTAAGACATCACATCCCTGTTTTGCTAGTTTTTCACCTCAGTGGGCCTCCCAGGTGGTGGAACCCACCTGCCAATGCAAGAGATGTTTGTTCAATCCCTGGGTCAGGAAGATCCCCTGGAGAAGGAAATGGCAACCCTCTCCAGTATTTTTACCTGGAGAATCCCATGGACAGGGGAGCCTGACAGGCTACAGTCAGGAAAAGTCCACAGGGTCACAAAGAGTCAGACACGACTGAGTACGCGCACACACCTCTCAGTATCCTTTGCTGGCTCCTACTCTACCCATCCCAACGCCTGCTGGTGGCATCTCAGTTCCCCCACCAGGGACTGAACCCTGAGCCCCAGCAGTGAAAGCCCAGAGTCCTTACACTAGGCCACCAGGGAGCTCCCTCTGCTGACTCCTCGTTTGTTGCCAGCCTCTTCCTGTAGTGCCACAGTGCTGCATCCTTGGAGCTAGTCTCTTCACCTCTGTTGACTTCCTTGGTGCTGTCATCAGGGTCACGGTTTAAATACTGTCTGTCTGGTAACTGCTTCCAAGTTCATATTCCAGCCTTGATCTCTTCCATGAAACCCAAAGTCTTATATTTCAGCTCTCTCTTTAGCTTCTCCAATTTGAAGTCTTAAGAAACATCTCAGATTTAGCATGTCCAGAACAGAAATCCTGACCATCTTGCCAAACCTGCTCCACTCCCAATCTCCTTCATCTCAATTAATGACACGATGTCCTTCCATTTGCTCCAGACAGAAAACTCAAGACTTGTCTCTTTCTCGCTCCATATCCAATCAATTAGGAAATCCTGTGGACTCTGCCTTAAAAGTATATCCAGAATCAGATCAGTTGGCACCATCTTGGAACACCATCCTGTTCAAACCACGGTGACCTCTCACCTGGATGACTGCATTAGCCTCTTACCGAGAATCCCGTATCTGCCACAGTCTACTCTCCACGCAGCAACTCAGGATTACCTGATCTACAGAGACCTATATTATCTATACCTGTTGTCAGTCTGACCTCTCCTGCTCCTTTCCCTTTGCCCTCTTCTCTCCATCCGGATCAAACCAGCCAGTTCTAAAAGAGATCAGTCCTGAATATTCATTGAAAGGACTGGTGCTGAAGCTGAAGCTCCAGTACTTTGGCCACCTGATGCGAAGAGCTAACTCATTGGAAAAGACCGATGCTGGGAAAGATTGAGGGCAGGAGGAGAAGGGGACGAGAGAGGATGCGATGGTTGGATGGTGTCATCAACTCAAGTCCATCCATATAGGCTTCATTGCTCCTTAAACATGGCAAGTTAGGGCCTTCACCCTGGCGGGTCCTTCTGTCCTCGTACTCCTGTTGGTTTCCTCCCTAAATTCTTCACCTGCTCAGAGAGGCCTATCCTGGCCACCCCATCAAAAACTGCAACACATCACCCGTCTCCACATCACAACTTCTCTACTCTATTTCTTTGTCATGGCATGTGTGTTTTTTTAACATAATGTACATTAGTTCATTGTCTGTGTCCACCATTAGAAAAGAAGAGCTAACTCATTGGAAAAGACCGATGCTGGGAAAGATTGAGGGCAGGAGGAGAAGGGGACGAGAGAGGATGCGATGGTTGGATGGTGTCATCAACTCAAGTCCATCCATATAGGCTTCATTGCTCCTTAAACATGGCAAGTTAGGGCCTTCACCCTGGCGGGTCCTTCTGTCCTCGTACTCCTGTTGGTTTCCTCCCTAAATTCTTCACCTGCTCAGAGAGGCCTATCCTGGCCACCCCATCAAAAACTGCAACACATCACCCGTCTCCACATCACAACTTCTCTACTCTATTTCTTTGTCATGGCATGTGTGTTTTTTTAACATAATGTACATTAGTTCATTGTCTGTGTCCACCATTAGAAAGTACTGTAAGGGCAAAATGTTTTTCTCTTGTTTGCTGATATATTTCTGGCACCCAGAACAGTGCCTCACATATAGTAGGTACTCTCAGCGTTTGCTGAATGGTGGTGAGGTAGATAAGAGCAGAAGCTGCAAAAGTCTCAGTGGCTGCCCTGAAGAGTGGGAAACGAGTAGAGACTGAGGAGACCAGAGAGGGGACTGTGGAATTCTCCAGGCAAGAGGTGATGCTGACCTAGGCTTTGACAGGGCTGTGAAAGCTTTTCGAGAGGTTGTGTGAGGTTCAGTGGAAAAAGACTTGGTAGTTGATTGGGTGTTGGGAGTGGGGGCCAGTGGACAAGGCAGGCCTGCTGCTAGGTTCCGGTTCAGCACTGACTGGATGGCGGTTCCATTCACTTAGATGGGGACACGGAGAGTAGACGTAGGAGGGCATGGGAGTGACAGACCAAGATTGAAGTGCCCGCGGGCCATCCACGAGCAGGCTGCACAAGAGGCAGCTGGCGCTGGGGTCTGGAGCAAAGAGACTGTAACCCTACAGGTAGAGATTTGGGAGTTGTCAGCATGTGGAGACAGAACATCTGGTACGTGTAACCCTCCCCTTTAGTTAACTTTTATCACACAGTATCTCTGGGCGGGGTTGGGGGGGGAGGGGTGTGTGTGCTGCACCTCAGGCCATATGGGATCTTAGGTCCCCAAGCATGGCACGGATTATACTTCTCGCATCCTGCAGTGAAAGCATGGAGTCCAAACCACTAGACCACCAGAGAATTCCTAGCAGACACTCTTGGGCTTCCCAGCAAGCCCTCCTGCCAGTGTTACCCAGGTCTAGAACACACTCCTCCAGTTCCCATACTGCCCATCCAGAGCCTAGGCATCCTTTGCATCCATCATCTCTTCTGAGTGCCTGTGGTATACATCGTCTCTGCCACTCATTTTGACACTAATCCAGCCCTGCCATGCATGTAAGAGAGAGGTGGTAAATGTATGATCTAGACCCAGACTCCCTGCAGTAGGCAAGTCAGTCAACTTTTCTGTGCTTTAGCATCCCCGTCTGAAACTGGGTATGATAATAGTACCTACTCCTTACGGTCATGGTGGTTATGTGTGTTATATAACAGTTTAGTGTGTTTGCTCTCGTTTACAGCTATCACTGTCTCATCGGCTCACACATACATTTTGGTTCTCAAGCAGGATTGCACACCCCTGGGGTCTGGAAGATAGCGTGCATTTATTACAAGCGTGTGAGGCCCAGACCATATCCATAATGGTTAAAGTTGAGTTGACCTCTGAATTCCTCACCCACTGCTTGGCCTTGCTCACCCATTTCATCTCCCTCTTCCAGGTCCAGGAGTGCCGCAGGATGGATCAGATGATGAGGAGTGGCCCACCCTGGAGAAGGCTGCCACAATGGCAGGGCCGGGCTGTCAGGCGGAGGTGGTCGTGGACCCCGAGGATGAGCGTGCCATTGAGATGTTCATGAACAAGAACCCTCCTGCCAGGTAGGGCTGGCACAGCCTGGGATTTGGGAGAGCAGGTCCTAGTAGCAACTATGTAGGAAAGAAACATGAGATGCAGAGAAGCGTATGCTCTGGCAGAGTTTTGAGTCCCCATCTCTGGGAAGGGCCTGAGCATTCATTGCCAGTTTGGGGAGCCACCTTGACAAAAGTGGCACCCCCTCTGAGGACTGCTCTGAATGAGAATGATGCAGACTCAAGAGAGCTCCCCCCCAAGAGAGCTCCCCCACCCCCGTCCACCCGTCTTAGAACTGCCTGGATCGCCTAGAGACGTCGCTGCAAGGCCTTATTCTGTCTCTGGGCAATCTGCCCCATTGCATTTGGTCTTGGTATGTTCAGTTTTCTTAGCAGTAAGCTGGATTTCTTTGGCCACACCTCTTTCACACCCTACCTGTCAGTTTATCCAGGGTTTTCCAGCCCTTGCACCACTGGCATTTGGGGCTGGATAGTTCTCTTCTGTGGAGGCTGTCCTGTGCAGTGGAGGCTGTTAAACAGCATGCCTGACCTGTACCCACTGGGCAGCAGTAGTGACCCCCTCCCCCACTCTGTGATGATCAGAAATGTCACTAGATGCTGTCAGATGTCCCCTAACAGACAGAATCATCCCCCAGATGAGAACAAATTAGAACTACTATGCTGGGTCCAAAACATGCAGGTTTTTAAGCTCCTACGGTCAGGCTCCGGAGCCCAGGGTTTTGGCCCAGGAGAGAGGTGTCTCCGATGAGGGCCCTCAACCAGTTCATTCTGATGCTGTGATAGCACTGTTCTTGGTTCCTCAGGTTGTTTGTGGGTTCACACACGCTAGCATCATTAGTATACTAGTATCAGTGCAATTAACGCTATGAAAGACAGGGGGGCTGAACAGCAAGTTCCACGGCCGTATATTTGAGCCGTGAAGGCATGAGCCCCTTTCCCAGCTTGCCACCCAGGATCCGAGGTGGATATCACAGGACATGTGCTGGTCTCTCCAGAGAGCCTCTCAGGGTCTCACTCAGTGGCTGTCCCTCTGCTTTGGCAGCTCATTCTGACGAGCTTGGCGGGATGGTTTTCAACAGAAGAGTAAAACGGTTAGGAATAGGGGCTCCTGACAGTCTTGAGGGGTGGCAGCCGGTGTCTGCAGAGAGCCAGGTAGACCCACATGGACTCAGCAGTCAGAGGCCGCGTAGCTGGGGGGCACGCATATACTGTAAGGTACCTGGCCTTCAGACCTTGAAAGACCAGGCTTTGACTCTTTCCTCCACTCAAGAGCTCTAGACCGTGGGTGGGTTACTGACCCCTCTGCTTTTGGTTACCATGTCTGTCGCATAGATGGTACAAGGGACTGTCTGGCTTCTGCCATACATTGCTTTAAAGTGCTGTGGTGGAAGGGGACATCTGGGAAGTCCTGCCCTCCAAAGACAGGAGTAGTTTTTATAAAGACTTCAGCAGCCCCTGAAGATGCCCTTATCGTACTGAAGCCCAGTGTAATGATAATTCTGAATCATCACAGTCAGATTGTGTGTAAGGAGACTGGGGTAAACAGATCATTCATCTTGGACCTCTCTCCATCAATTTTAATAAATTGAAACAGGAGGGGGTATGCCATGCTCTCTCCTTAATGATCCCAGCTCCCAGAAATCTCGGTATATCACTGAGGTGTGTCTGGCACTCTGAAGAGGTCAGAGAAGGGTTTTACTCCGTGTGTTAACTTTATGCAGGTAGGTATGTTATCATCCCTGTTTTATAGGGGAGGGAGCTGAGGCTTAGAGAGGCAAAGTAGCCTGCCCAAGGTCACACAGGGAGCAGAGGAGCCACGACCTGAACCCAGCAGTCGCCTTCAGAGCCCAGGTTCCTCCTCTCCGTGCAACTCGAAGCTCCATCCTCAGCTGAATGACTGCCTGGTCCTTTGTGCTCTGCAGGGACTCTTTGCTGGGTGGGTAGGCCCAGCGGGGACTGACGGCATGCATCCCAGCAAGGTTGGAAGTTTATCAGGGCTCTCGAGAGAAGGCGTGGGGCATCCAGAGCTCCCCAGACTGAGCGCGCTGCCCTGCCGCCCCCTCCCTCCTGTTCCCCCAGGCGCACCCTGGCTGACATCATCATGGAGAAGTTAACTGAGAAGCAGACGGAAGTCGAAACGGTCATGTCCGAGGTCTCAGGCCTCCCTGTGCCCCAGCTGGACCCCCGCGTCCTAGAGGTCTACAGAGGGGTTCGGGAGGTAAGGACTGAGAGGAGAGCCATGACGGGACACCCCCACCAGGGCTCTGGGGGCCCACATCTCGTAGGCCCGAGGGCAGGCTCAGGGTCCCTCTCCCCGCTTATGACTCTAGGCTCAATTCCCCACTGAAAAATGAGGAGGATACTAGAACCTCCTTACAGGATGGTTGTGAGGATTGAGTGAGTTAATGGACGCGAGGAACTCAGATGGGTGCCTGACAAGCAGCGACAATGATGGTTCTGTTCCCTCCTGCGCAGGTGTTGTCTAAGTACCGCAGTGGGAAACTGCCCAAGGCATTTAAGATCATCCCTGCCCTCTCCAACTGGGAGCAGATCCTCTACGTCACAGAGCCTGAGGCCTGGACTGCTGCTGCCATGTACCAGGCCACACGGTAGAGCTAATGGGAGTGGGGCAGCCTTGGGTCTGTAGGGCGGGCTGGGTGTGGGAAGGACAGGCTTTCCCTCTCTTTGTCGTTACATTCCCTCCCAGAGCTCTCTTATGGCATCACTTCCCCAGCTTTTCCTGTTTCCTGTTCTGGAGCCAAGGTCCTGTTAAGAACGTCCTGTGATGAATTTTAGGGGAGAGGCGCCTGACTACAGGGACACAACCCTGCGGTGTCAGGGTGGCCTCAAAAGTCTGTGGCTCCCCAGGCGTGTGCAGTCCCTGGTCACAGCAGGGTACAGGGGACCCCTGACAGGGAGGGGAAGGTGAACAGCTGGTGAAGGTGAACAGTCTGCAGAGCTCTGGCTTGCCTGAAGACAGACAGTGTTCACCCCCATTCAGGTACATCTTGCAGCCCCTCCTATTCCCTCTTTAATCTGACCTGGGTGCTGCACACACCCAGCTCCCTCCCCGGACCCTCAGATCTCTTGCATGCAAATATCATCCACAGTGATACTTGAAGGGCCAGCTCTGTCAGTTGACCTGGGATCTTCCTCCTCCTTTCCAAAACCATTAGGATTTTTGCCTCCAACCTAAAGGAACGGATGGCCCAGCGCTTCTATAACCTGGTTCTGCTCCCCCGGGTACGAGATGACATCGCTGAGTACAAACGACTCAACTTCCACCTCTACATGGCCCTGAAGAAGGCCCTGTTCAAACCTGGAGCCTGGTTTAAAGGTGGGGACCCAGGAGGCGATTAAGAAAGGGCAGGGCCGGAGCTCTTGCAGGACCTCCTTTCTCTCACTCTGGACTGCTCGTGACCGTGCCCCTCTGCTCCTCCCCAGGCATCCTGATCCCGCTGTGCGAGTCGGGCACCTGTACCCTCCGGGAAGCCATCATCGTGGGCAGCATCATCACCAAGTGCTCCATCCCCGTGCTGCACTCCAGGTAGTGTTGTGGGCTGTGCAGGACCATAGATTGGCCCATCTCAACAGCAGAGTCCCAGGACTTGGGGCGGGGTGGGGACACGTGGGGAAGAAGTCAAGCATAAGCCCTTGGGTTTGAAGTCGATGGGTATATGATAACTCCACAAGAGTGTCAGTCCCAGGGCCTGGCCCATGCTAGCTGCTCAGTAAAGAGTTGAATGAGTGAGAGAGAGGGGAACACAGGAAGAAAGTAGGTTGGACACACTCTGAGACAGAAGCAGTCTGAGCCAGACATGGGGATTTGGCGTTGAGTCAGCGTAGCCCGGGTAACAGGTCGAGGGAGTGAGGGGAGGGGAGAAGAATGCAGAGGTTTCCCTTTAGGGACAGCACAGTTTAGGGGCCCGTGGCGGGGCCGGGGTAAGGAACAGCTTTCCCCCAGCGTTTCCCTGCCTCCCTTCCCCACTAGTGCGGCCATGCTGAAAATTGCAGAGATGGAGTACAGCGGGGCCAACAGCATCTTCCTGCGGCTGCTGCTGGACAAGAAGTACGCACTGCCCTACCGAGTGCTGGACGCCCTGGTCTCCCACTTCCTGGGCTTCCGGACAGAGAAGCGCGAGCTGCCCGTGCTCTGGCACCAGTGCCTCCTGACTTTGGTCCAGCGCTACAAGGCCGACCTGGCCACGGAGCAGAAGGAGGCCCTCCTGGAGCTGCTCCGGCTGCAGCCCCACCCCCAGCTGTCCCCGGAGATCAGGCGTGAGTTGCAGAGCGCGGTCCCCCGAGATGTAGAAGATGTTCCTGTCACCATGGAGTGAGGACGCAGCGCTCGTCCGGGTCTGCGGAGCGTGGAAGGACTCCAGGATCCCTGCTGGCGACTGGAGGTGATTCCGAGCCTTGACAGCTGAAGACCCGGATCAGGGCCAAGACAGGTCGCGGGCCTCTGACTCACCAGTTCTCAACAGGGGGCCCTGAGTAGGGCTGGTTCCCTCTTGTGTTTTAGGCCTGCATCCCTGCTCAGTTCTGGGACCTGACTTGAGGTCCCACAGCCCAGCACTCCTGGGTCCCGGCTAGGGTTGGAATGGACACTTCCTCTCAGGCTGGTGTGCCAGGTCACCGGGAGGTGGGTAAAGACAAAAGGCAGGTATTTATTGAACCTCAGTGTTTTGATGTGATGGAGATCTTTGCTTTCCTTGTTTGGCTGGAAGCAAGCACTGCTTCGCTGGAGGCGGGCACTGCTTGCCCCTCATGCATAGCAGTGGATTCTTACCTATTTACATGGGAGCCACACACTTCCCCCACCTTATTCTACAAGTCTCTAGGCTGTACCCACCCTGCCAGCCCCTAGAGGGCACAGCCTTTGCCTTCCCCTGAAACAAGCTACTTGGGGAGAATGCCAGCAACCAGGAGGTTCAAACACGAGAAGGTCTCAGATTGGTTGGAAGAGCTAGAAGAAAGCACCTAGAGGAAGGTGGAAATTCAGGATGAGAAAGGTCAGACCCAGGGTCACCACCAGACCAGTTCCCTTTCTAACTTTCTTAGCCAGTGAAAGCGTTCAGCCAGGGGTTGGCAAATCAGGGTTGTGTATGCCTGTTTTCTTATAGTCCATGAGAGAAAAGTGATTTTTTACATTTTAAATGGTTGTTGAGGGAGGCAGAGAATGAAAACAGTATTTTGTGATAGGTGAAGATTATATGAAATTTAAGTTTCAGTGTCCCTAAATAAAGTTTTATTGGGACACAGCCACATCCATCCACTTCCATGTCCTGTGACTACTTTCACTGCCCCTGCAGCAGAGACCAGTGCAGCCTGGCTAGAACCCTGTTACTTGCTTTTGCAAATATGAGTTTGTTCCAACCTAATTACTCTATTTGGTCATAAAGCAAATTTCATTTATACAGTTTTGTCTTGAGACACTAGATGAAAGCAAAAAACTACCCCCATGGATGACACACAAAACGCACATGCCCAGACCTGTACCAGCGCCCCCAGCTCACCTTCTGGGTTGGCACCACACCCACATCTGGTGTCACAACGTGCCTTCCACATCCTTCCGACCTCTGCTTCCACAGCCAACTTCAGGTGTTTGTTTTTCAAGATAAAGGGCCATATTTATTACAGTATGTGTTTCTTAGCCATTTAATGTGTAAAAACACTATCTTTAAAAAAAAAAAGTGTCCTTCATTAAGTGTTTTGAGTATTGTGCCTCAAGCCCCATTTTCCCCATAAGCCATGTGGCTTTAATTGTGCAGTTTTGCATGGTGCAGTTCTTTTTGAGATGTGCACATCAGGTTCTACAGCAGAACTTTGGATAACACAGGCAGAAGCAATATGGCCCACAAAGCCTGAAGTGTCTACTCTGGCCCAAGACAGAAAAGGTGGGACGACTCCTGCTCCAGACATTGATTTCTGCCCTCTTTTACCCCATGCAGTCTAGAAATAGGCTTTCCCACACACTGCCCTCTAATCCAAGAAGCCAAAGTCAGTTTTATTCCAGAATCTTTATTATAAAGGTAGCATGATGGTCCTCGGCCACCAGCCTGGACCTTGTGGCCTCAGGAAAGACCTGTGTTAACAGGGCCTGCCTCCCTCTCCGGACAGGGGGCTTGGTCATCACCAGGTCATCCCCTGCTTCATTCTGCAACGCCCCCCGCTCCTGGAGGATGGGGCAGAGAGCCAAAGGGAGAGGAGGGCATGGCCCCACTCCAGGCATAGCAGCTCCTTGGCCACAAAGATCCTCTAGCGAGTAGCAGAGGGGAGGAATACAGCAACCACCAGGGTTACCACCCCTGTGGTGGGGGGAGAAGAGCCCCACCACACCCTCATACAGTTGTACTCAAAGTAATTAATAAATTAAAACAATTTCCTTCCGCACTGACACCCCCCTCCCCCCAATCACACAGGAGAAGCTGAGCAGAAAGCAAAGCAAGGAGGTTGGTTCCTGCCCCTGGACGGTGGCCGGGGCCCCTCCTAGGAGCAGCTAGGATTATGCAGGGCCTCCAAGTGCTTGGAGAGGGGATGTCCACTCTTGCCCCTCATGTGTATCTAGAACATCTGAGGCGTCTTCAGAAAGACCCCAATCCAAATGCAGTAATTAGGGAATCCCCTGGTGGTCCAGTGGTTAGGACTCCGAGCTTTCTCTGCCAGGGGCTCGGGTTCAGTTTTGGCAGTTGAGAGCCCCAGAGATAAGGGAGCCCCTAGAAAGGAATGCTGGTACATGTATTACACTTCAATGCCATCTCTGGCCAGCCCGGCCCACCCCCAGGAGAGCTGAGCTGGCTGGATGCAGGCAGGAGGAGGAGCCGGACTGGCCCCCAGCCGTAGCCGGCCAGGCCCCTTAGTGCACACTGCAGGGATAGGTAGGACCTGACCCCTCTGGCTGGCGAGGGGCAAGGGGAAGGAGCCCCCTCAGGCTTCAGGTGTGGCATGATTCCATTCCTGCAGCCAGGGAGCGGGGGTGGCAGGGTCCCCTCCTGCTGACAGCAGCCACTCGAGGGGGCCTCTCCAAGGCTACAGGTGGATGGCCGTGACGTCTGTGGGAGTGCTGGTCTGGCTGGGCCCCTGGCTGCTGGAGCCCCTGGGGGCTTTGGGCGCTGGGCTGGGAGAGGTCTGGGCGGCTTCCCTGAGGCTCTCCCTGAGGGCAGCTTCAATCTGCTCCTGACAGGCCCGCAGGCAGTCCTGGGGACAAGGGGGAGCGGTGAGGGAGGTCTGCTTCCCACCCCCTCTTCCCACCCTGCACCAGCATCTGGCAGCAGGTACAGGAGGACACCTCAGCACAGGGAAGTCTGGGGAGGTTAGGCCACAGCCCAAACCCAGGAATCGGCCTTCAGTTCTGAGAAACTGGCAAGAGGATGTGGCAAGAGGGTGTGAGAGAGGCCTGACATCTGACACCGAACCCCCTACCCCCACTCCGGCATACTGCTTGGCAAGAGAAGGGTACCCAGGGCAGTGTCTTTCAGCCCACCCGCAACACTTGCTCTTCTCCAGACCAAGGCAGGAGATAAAAGACCACAGAAGCCGCAAAGGTGGGGCACTTGAAACCTGGAGTGGAGACCAGGTTGCGAGTGGTCCACAGCACCCTCTGCTGGAAGCTCAAGGGAAAGCGCTACCTCATGAGCTGAGGCCATTTGCCCAGCTGCCCAGCACTCACCACTTCAGTGCCTGTGATCCCTGCCAGCAGCTCTGTGAGCTCGTCCCCAGACGTGGAGCAGGCACCCAGGCCTTGCACTGCAGCTCCGATGCTGCCTGTGGCAATCATGGATGGTGGGTACATGGCAAAGGTGTAGTCTGGGAAAGAGAGAAGGGACCATGAGGCAAGGATGAATACCAGCGTGCACCTTCTATTTCCCAGAAAGTGCCAGGCTGTATGAATAGAGCACGGGTACACTGGGACACCCCGGCAGTGAGCAGTGTAAGAGCGGCTGGGGAGAGGGTCAGGGTAGTAAGTGATCCAGGCCAGGAGCCAGAGAGTGAATGGGTCTCTTCCTGGTATGGACACAAAATTAAGGTTAACTGAGACAGCCTGGCTCTCTAGGCCCTTGGTGTCCCCAGCTACATACTCGGCTTGGGGCCTGCAGCATCTCTGAGATCCCAGACAGCTCTGCTGCTTTCTTGTGTTGATACTGGGGGCTCAGAGGACAGAATTTTCACAAATTTAAATCTCCTAGTTCTCTCTCACCTTTCCAAGTCTTCTGCTTTCCCTGGCTTGGCACATGTGTGTGTGGGACTCTTACCTGTAGCACAGAGGGCCAAAAAGGTCTGGGCGTGCTTCTTGACCAAGGCTTGTCGGTCGCGGGGCAGAGAGAGCCGGTGCAGAATCAGGGCCAGGAAATCATGGGCAATCACTGCGGCCAGGTCCCACTTGAGCTTCCCCAAGACCAGCACCTCCCAATCCTGGAGGCAGAGGAAGAGGGCGGGGTCAGTGGCTGAAGAAGGGAAGGGGAGGAAGTAAAGTAGAAGTCTCACAGGGAGCAAAGCCCATCACACTTGAAGGTCAAGACTCCAGGTCTGCTTTTGAACTTCAGGACTGGCACTGTGGAATGGGGAGTCCAGGGCAGGGAACAGCCAGGGGCACTTGCTTTGAGCATCTACTGATCAGCTTCCTAGATGCCAGAACGACATGCTTTACATAAATTGCTTCTTTTAATCCTGCTGGGTTATCTTTTGGGGGTCCAACTGTCCAGGCCTTCTCTCAACTTCCCACAAGGCTCTGAGCAGGCCTCCAGTCATAGCTGAAAGAAAAGTCTACAGACCACCATCACCAGGAACTGGAGGCTCTTCTGGCATGAAGCAGAAAGACTCTCCATAATCCCAAGGACTTGTGAAAGGGGAGATCACTAGCCTCTCCCCCAACTCAGCATGCCCACCAAGTCCACACCTCTTGAAGAAACTGGGGTGAGCGTGAGGCCCTTCCTCCTCTGACACAGCCCCTGAGCCAACCCCAAGGTTCCTCAAAGTGGAGGTTGCCCAACCCAACCCACATCCCCTTGGGGGGACACTGGGGTGGGGGGCTGAAATAGAGTACCCCACTCCACCTCTCTGGCTGAAACCCAGTGCCTAGTGTCATTTGAGTCTCAGGGGGAGAAGTGGAGGTCAAGGCAGACAGGATGGGTCCAGGTGATGATCCCTGAGGGACCAAACCATCTCTCCATCAGTCCTAGCCTCCTGACTACTGCTGGGTCCTGGAAGGAGACTGGGAGCCCCACCCAGTCCACCCCTCTGGGGTTCCCAGCCCTGGCCCTATTTCTGAGTTGCACACAGGAGGATTTCTTCATTGTTTTATCTCAGGAAGGAACTCACGCATTTGACCCTTAGTGGGGTAGAAATGGCAACCCCACCCAATCTCTTTTCGGCCCTCGGTCACAGCTGCCCCTCTCCTGGCCCCTACCTAGGTGTCATGATCTTCAGCCTCTCACAAAGCCTCACAGAAATCAGCCTGGCCTGGAGCCAGAAGTTGTTGAGCAGAGAAGTTAGCACCCTACTCCCTGTGCTTAATCCAGGGTTCAAACTCCTAACTCAGAAGTCAACAAAAAGCATCCAGGATCCAAGGAAACATCTGGAAGGCAGCTCAGAGTGGGGACGCCTAGGGTCCTGCGTCGGGGGAGGGTGGCCACCTTACCCTCCATCAGGGCAGAATATCTCCTGAGAATCTCAGTCCTCACTTGACAGAGAACACAGCCCTAGCAGCTTCCATCACAGCCCTAACTTCCGAGGCCACCTGAGCCCTAGAACACGTCACCCTCAGTGCAACACTGAGCCAGGACCCTTCCTTCCTCCTCTGGGCCCCCACCTTCTTTGTGGCACAAGGATTATTTGGACTGACTAGAGCTCTCCGATGTCCCTTCCAACTCTGACCTTCTAGGAAGTCATCGATCGGCACGCTCCACCCCCGGCTCAGGCAGGGGGAGCGGGAGGAGAGGACTTTTGGACTGTTCTGAAAAACTGCCCTCACATAAAGGCACACATCCCATGCTTATCTTTTCACAAAAACGAAGTCCCCTGCCACCAGCCCAAACTGCAGAAACATCTTGCTCTCTAGCCCTGGAAACCAGCTCCACCTTCAGACTTGCCCAAAACTACCAGATTCATCACAAAGAGCTGTGGAGCCTCCCAGATTCCCAACTCTGGCCTCCTACTCCCATCTCCGAGAGCTACTTGGCAGGAAGAGGAATCCCGTTCCCTGACAAGCAGCACTCAGGGGCCCCAGTACCCTGGCTTTCCTGGCCAGCCAATCACAGCAGCCAGCACGCTGCCCTCCTCCCCGGGAGATGGGGCCCAGAGACGCCTCTCGGGTCAAGAGAAGACTCCACCGCTGTAGAGCAAGGTGGAGGAAGGTGCCAGCTCACCCCTCTCCCCTGGGTCCCTCGGGAGATGATCTGCATGCTCCCAAATAACCTCTTCCAAATCCAAGCAACTCCCCACCTCCTCTCCAGGCTCAGTGGGGAAAGAGAACCATGACTCCCCTGCCCTGCCGCGGGAAGAGCCCAGCCCAAGTTCCCAGCAAGAGGCCCAGGGAGCCACTTCCCAAACCACAGGAGTGACAGCAGCTCCCCACAGGGTTATGAAAGACCTTGGTCAGGGTGGGTGGGCCAGGGGAGAGGGCATCATTATCACATCGGAAGCAGCTGCAGTTCAGCCCCAGTCTGTGCCTCAGCACTGGCCTTTGGCTAAAGGGGAAAAGATGTGTCCACCAGGCCTGAAGCAGCTGCTTCTGAGAGCAGAGTTTCTCAGGGTGAGACTAGGGAATGGAGCATGAGGGAAGGAGCTGGTTCTCCTGGGATATAAAAGGAAGGAAGCAAAGTGGGATGGAACTCCTCGGCCCTTCCTTACAGCCGCTGGGGCCTGGCTTTAATGGGTTCTGGGAGACTTTTTGATCACAAAGTCCACACACTGGGAGACAAGACTCAACCAGGGCGGCCTCTTCCCCCACTTGAAGCACATTCCACTCCCCCACTCCAGTGGGGGTGCACAGGCACGTCCTGCTGCTGCCAATAAATAGCTCATGGTGGCTGTGTAAACCCAGAGGCAAAGTACTAGTGAGTGTAGACATGCAGTTTGACTTGTTGCTATCTGGGGGAAAGACCATGAAGGAGCGGCAACCCCTGGAGGTCAAGACAGGGGATCTGGTTCATGCTGGGAGCGCAAGCCTGAACTGGGGCCACCCTGACCATCACACCACACTGTCCCATCTTTTGTCAAAAGAAAAAGAAAAAAAGCTGCTACCCTGCCCAGGGGCAGAAAGCCTCCGGAGGTCTTAGCTTTTCTCCTCCTGGTACGTGAGGAAGGAGGCAGGGGGTGCTGGCAGGTGGGGAGGGTATGCACGCACCCGCAGCTGGCGGGGAGAGACAGAGTGGTCGGTGTAGATGCACAGTTTTTCGATGGTCAGGGGCGTAGTCTCGCGCAGCTTGGAGGCCAGCAGCATGCAGACCGCACCCAGGAGCTGCAACTGCGCCTTTCGGGTGGGGACGCAAGACAGGTAGCGATCCAGGTAGTTCATGGCCAGGGGGAAGACTTCCTCTTCACAGCGCTGCTCCTCACACACCTGGGGGAGGGCGCACAGTCACTTCGGGGGCAGAGGCTTAGGAAACGCAGCAACAACTAAAGGCGGTGCGGTGCGCTGAAGGGAAGTGGAATGGGGAGCAAGACACGGGAGGGGGTAGGTGTACTCACAGTGACAAGGACTAACACGCAGGATGCGCCTTCCCCAAGGTGACACCCTCCCACTTCCTCTGCGATGCCTCCTTTCCCCGGGGGTGGGAGTGGGGCGGGG